>JAZDUA010001471.1:0-65000 GCA_038098605.1 Gryllus longicercus
TTTTGGCAGCTTTTCTCCCTTTATTTATCTCATTTTTTTTTCTCACATTATTTCCAAAACGCCTCGCTTTGTTGCTGCGTCCCTCAGTCACTGATTGTTTGACTCGCTTCCGCTCGCGATCACCCGTTCCTTCGGCTGCTCGCACGTATCTTCCCGCTCTCATCGCTCGAAGCTTGATGGTTGTTCCAATCACATAAAACAGCCATAAGTAGTAAATGGGAAACGTCTCATAAACGTAACGGAGGCTACAAAAAACCATTGAGGACCAATACGAGCACAACCGCCAGCGGGAATGTCCGTATGCAAATTACGAAATATATTAAGCACTTTAAAAAAAGCGCTGGATGTTCCGGGGAGAGAGAAACGGGGTGGTTTAATATTGTTTAGAAGACGCAAAAAAACCTGCGCAGCGCTGTAAAAATATCCCTTTCCATCTCGCCGAGGAGGAGAATAGAACGCGCGCATTTAAAGGATTGGGATACTTAAAATGTAAATTTTACAGGCGTAGTCGGTGAAGCAGTTAAAGTTTTCTTTGTTCCTGTTTGGAGCGATGGCAGGAATGAATTGTGTTTTTTAAATAGTTGGCTCGGTGAATATGCAATTTCTTTTCGCTAAATGCTCCTGTTGACAGCTTGGAATGCATGAGGAGGTAGCAACCGTTTGTTTCGCGGAGCTGGTATTTCTAATTCAGTGGAAACTGTCATAAATTTTACCTCGCACTTTCTAGAGTTGGCTTCGCACTTGCAATATGCATACGAAGGGCTCCAATGTATGCAAGCTACAATATTAAATTTTTGCTATTCGAATTTATGTATGCGAGTAGTTAGTTCACAGAGTGAAGTATTGAGTCATAAGTTCTACATCATTTAACAAATTAGAAGGTTTTAAATGCACTAAAGAAAGAAAATAGAAAATCTGAAAACAAATATGAGAGAGAAAGGTTTATTTTTTTAGTAATTTCCAGTACGATGAGTTTATTTGTATTAATTTAAAAATGTAATAATTTTTACTACAAATTTATAACAAATAAATAATATGTTGCAATAATAGTATCTTTGTGGAAATTAAGTCTATTTTGTATATGTATTCCTTTTTTATCCTCTTTTTCAAAATCTTAAAGAATAAACCTTAGTCACCACTTTCTTTTGCTAAACATGACATAAATAAAACTTTCAAGAGAAGATCATTCGTAACATGAGCACTTTTTAACATGGAAGAAAGGACCTACTGTTAAAAGTAAGGTTTTGGTGAAATTAGTTAAAAATTTTTTTATTAATACATCTTTAAATTCTCTAAATTCCATGTTTGATTTTCAGCCATAGATATCGATAAAAAATATTTTAAATCAATTCTTTGAAGATCTTATTCTTGGACCCGAGTCTTTACTGTTTTTTCCTTCAACATAGCTTTGGAGTCCAAGGAATATAACAAGAAATATTGTATGAAATGACAGTCCAGCCATTATGCTTTGAAAAACTATCTTTCGCGAACAAAGTGTACTGACCGAATATTTTAAGGACCATGTATGTAAACACGATCACAAAGAAAACGCAAGGCATTATTCCGATAAATTACGCTGATTTAATCAAATCGAGGAAATATTAATAAATTAATTTCAATGTTGTTAAAGTGCAATATAGTCAGTTGAATACACACACCAAGTTAGGACTACCCAAGTAGAAAGCCAATAATCAGCTTGTGAATTGCATTTGAGGTAGCTTGTTTTTGAATTATTACACCTTTAGTGAATAGTGAGCTTCAGTGAATAATAGCTTTGGTGAAATATCGTTTTCGAATGGCAATAATCAGGGAAGCCGACCAACAAGGCCGACGTGGCGAAGATTGTGTATCGACTCAGCGATTCGGTCCGAAGTGCCGCAGGTTCGAGCCCCGCTTAGTGCACGATTGTTTGTCCTGTGCCTGTTGCGGAGGGCCTTGCGTTTTCTGCTGACCACAGATCTGAGACGCCCGCAAATGTCTAATATGCGACTCATCGGGACGTAACGGGTATCAGGCTGCCGACTGAATATAAACCTTACGAAAAAAAAATCACGGTGCCATTAATGCCAACCTTCACTACCGACGCCGAGATCGCAACCGTGCATTCACCCTCGAAAAAAAAAAAAAAAAAAAGGCAGCTCCGTGATGCGAAGGTCGAACCGAAACTTTCCGCGCTGGTCCCCGCGACCCGCCAAGACTTTCACCCGGAGTGCGCGATTTCTACCGCGGGGTCTGCGGAGCGCCGCGCGGAGTTGCAGACGCAAATACGCGGGCGAAAGGCGCGCTTTGCGGCTCATCACAATTGGCTGTGGGAGGCTGTGGGCGGCCACGAAAGGAAAGGAGCACGCCGAGGCGCCGTCGCGACGCACAGTGGCTCAGGAACACAGGCCCCTGGGAGGAGGCAACGCTTTGACCGCTTTACCATTGCGAGTAGCATTCGACATGGAAATAGCAGACAGAAACAGAGGGACACTCGAGATTAGGAAAAAGTATTGAATGTAGGGTCCGGCGGGTGTTAATATATGACAGAAAAAAATCGGAGCTAATGTATTACAATTTAAGAATTGTTACTTATTGATATCAAAAATTAACAAAAAAATAGCAAATAATAGTAAATAAATTTTATTATTAGAGGACCACATTGCAGGAACGCAAAATGTTACGGTATTTTGGGCATGGCTAAAGATTTTTACAGAAATGAAAAAGTACTTCATCCTAAGGTGTTTCTCTATAGCCCCATTCTCTCCTCTTAAACAGACATATACACACACGCACTTCTAGTACACTACCAGTTTACAGCTTAGAACTTGGTCGAGGTAGGGCGGCACACATTGGGGGAAATACCTGAAAAGGAAAGATCCTAGCCGCAGCAATATCAGTTGGTACCGGATCTCTTTTTACAGGGGGGGGAAGGCTAACATCTCTCAGATTTTAACTTGCAATACAATTACTGGATTAATGTCCTCAGTAAGTTTTACTCCTTCGGTTGATAGACGTTTTCCGGGTTCTGTTAAGAATATTAGTCTTGTAAGTGTAAGGCATGTTTTTATTCGCAGAAGATGGCAGTTATTTTCATCGAAAGGTTTTCGATATCGATGATAACGAAAAACATTGATGTTTAAAATATCGATGATTTAAATTCTAAGTAAAATAATCCAGGTTTCTAATGAGACATTACACGTCAATATTAGTAATAGTATATCAGACAAGTTTATTCTACATTAAATTTGATCTTAAGTTTCTAATCAATGTAGGCAAGGTTCAAATTGCATTTTTAACGATATTAGCATGTACAAACAGATTTGGGCAAAATATTTTAAATATAGTTAATTTAATTACTTCGTCAAAATGCTTTATAAATACCTATGTAAATACTCGTATATACACAAAATACATTAGGGACTTGATGTGCTAAATACATAAATATTTGAAATACTCAAAATACTGAAAATATGTAATAATTTTGTATTGTATATTTTTTTTCTTGCAACACTATATTATAATTGACAATTACAATAAATAATTAAATGACAGTCATGCATATTTTAAAACAAAAACTAATGTAATGTAATTGTAACAAAAATGAATAATCATTTTTTTAAAAATAAAAAAACATCAAAAATATGCCTAACACAGAGAAATGGAATTTCCTTTTAAAACCACTAATTTTTTAAAACAAATCATTAAACACTAAAGCCCTAGTTGGTGAATCTATACAACCTGCAAAGGAAAAACAACCATTCAACTTGCGTGGATGAACAGTAACTAGTGTTTATAAAGAATAAACACTTTTATTATTGTCGGATAATTGTCCTTGAAGTTTTAATGATTTAGATTTATCATTTAAAAAATGAAGAGAATTCAAATTCAACAGCTTAATGAAGCTTTTTATTTTTTGTTTCAATGAGGTTCATTAAACTAGCGGAATCAAACAAAAAGAAAAATATCCGCGTTCTAAAGTATCTTCTTGTTCGTATATATTTGAAGCATTTTAAGTATTTCTTTTTTAAATTCTCCCCTACTTTATTTATTTAAATACATCTCTAAAAATACATGCCCAAAAGCTCACAAATACAGTTTTTTTCAAGTACAAAAATGTATTTAAAAATACGGACTTCAAATACAAGTATACAATTCAAATACAAGTACAGCCCTGCGTAGAAAATAGTCAAAGAAAGTAACAACACTGCAGAAAAATTTTGGGAATAGCAAACGAGGTCGTGACGCCTGGAGAACGACTATAGTGACGGAGGTCAATGGCAGTTTATTTTGAGTGATCCACAAATTAAAAAAATATATATTTTCACGAATTTTTCTTTATATCATAAGAGTTTTTGAAACATCGATGTTTCTGCAAAAATATTTCGATCTTAAGAAAACATCGAATGCAAAACATCGATGTTTATGATGTCAATATTTTTTGCTCGAAAATATCGATGTTTAAAAAAACAATGGTTTTTTTGCCATTATTAATGCCGAGCCACTGTGCGGCCGCGTGCCTTAACAGTGGTCAATGGCAGTTGATGGCGAGTAATCCACAAATAAAAAAAATATTTCGGTAAATTTCTTTATATCATGAGAAATGTATTGAAAACCATCGATGTTTCTGCAAAAATATATCGATCCCAACAAATCAAACGAAAGCAACACTTCGATGTTATAAATATCAATATTTCTGCTCTAAAATATCGATTATTTAAAAAGTTCTATGTTTTTTCGCTATGTTTTTTTGCCATTTGTTGCCATGTTTTTTTGCACAGTGCCGAGCCACTGTGCGGTCGCGTGGGAGCGCGGGCCGCAATTAAGCGCCGCATGGAAGATGCAGATGCTGCAGCCAAGCGCATGGCTGAGAACCTCCCCCCCCCCCGCCCACCCGCTTACCGTTCCCGCAGAAAGGAAGAGCCGACTTGTCAATCCGAGTGAAGACGAGCGATAATGGGAGAGATCCGCGCTGAGAAGGTCGGTTCCAGGAGAGAGAGAGGGAGAGCGAGAGGGGGGAGGAGGGAAAGAGAGAGAGAGAGAGAGAGAGAGAGAGAGAGAGAGAGAGGAGAGAGAGAGAGAGAGAGAGAGGAGAGAGAGATTTGGCGGTCAGTGGGTCGTTGAACCCAATGGAGAGTTCCGCGAGTGATCCGAAGGTGCCCGGATTTTAAAGGGAAGAAACAACTGCTGTGAAATCGATTTGGTATGAATATTGCGAGAAGTACTTCAGCTCCTTGATTTATTTTTAGGAATAACAATAATAAAAAATAACATTTCGGCTCCATCAGTTTTTTCCTTTATTTTGAAAATCAGAATCATTAAAGAAATTCTTAAATATAGGGAAACAGGATTCTTTGCATATTACCCTTTATCGAAAACTATATATTAATTTTTTTTCACTGAAAAAAGTAGAATTAAAAGAATTATACATCAAAAAATGATGGAAAAAATAGTATGTAGAATATTCATAATGTGTAAAACTAATAACACATTTCATGTGTTTTTTTAAGTATTTATTCATATTATGAATTTCATACGCACGTCACAAGCGATATATTCTATTTTAAATATGCACTTATTCATGAGAAAACATTACTATCTCAATGCACGCATAGCATTTAGGTTCAGAGTATAATAATAAAAGAAGTAATAAATAATAATAATAATAATAATAATAATAATAATAATAATAATAATAATAATAATAATAATAATAATAATAATAATAATAATAGAAATTAATACAATGCCTTCATTGAGTAGCGAATTTCAGACCGTAAGGTCCTGCTATTTTGTGTCACTACGAAAATTTACACACACGTAACAAGTTTTAATATGGATTATTAATATTAAACTAACAGAAACCTACACACTGATATTGCCAAACTAACATTAACATACTAACATTGCCATTCTGGCATTAATTTGCAGAACATTGATTTTCCAAAATTGACATGAAGTCATAATAACACTGACATAGTATATTGTCATATTCACATTAAAAGTAGTTACAATACGTTTCGAGTAACGGAGTAATACATTTACTTCCAAGAATTTTCGGAAATTGTCATTCTACATACATTTTTTACATGTTGAAAGGCCATTTTCATCGAAATACTATCTTAACTGATTCTCAAGACATTAATTTAGTTCGATTCATTTCTTGCCTTTGTTTCTTCTGGCCGACACAAACATTTCCGCTTCATTGTGTGAGAGCAACCTATACAGAATGACGAATTACATTGCTAAGGCCTAGTCTACTATGCTCATCTATTACAATATTTTTTGATAGATATTTTTTCAGGAAGTAATTTCATACCATGTAAAAAATAACGAGTTTTATCTAAAAATGTACAAAACCTTACATCCCGTTATTCCATGAAAGTTTTTAAAGAACGTGCTTTATACCCTTTTGTATTCAAATGGACGCTTTACAGCCCTAAGCCAAAAAAACGACAGAAGAACCAAATGGAAACAAACTATCAGCAAATTTAACTTCCGTAAAAACAGCGTTTTTAAACCACGATTTTTTACTGTGAAAACACATTTCTCAGCCGTCCTTCAACTGGAAATTTATAGCGTCCTCTGGAGATTTTTTATACACCTTTATTTCCCCTTTCAAGAGGTATCTGATGTAGCATGCTAAAAGGCGAGCTGCGGCAGGCTGGAAATAATGCGGGGACTCCGCGTTCCGTTCCAGGTGCGCCGAAAGGAAAAGAGCCGACTGCTGCCTCCCCCCGAGGTTTACTTATCGCGATGAAATAAAGAGCGAACCGAAGCAGAGGCGGAATTATACGACGGTGGAGGGAGCGTTGATAAGGGTGGGGGTGAAAGTGATCGAGAGAACAGTGGGAAACGAAGGAATGGAATTTGAGGTTGTGTCAAGATTTAATATACTTAGTTGGATATGTCATAATACGAATTATAGGGTATGAGGATTTATGATGGAAATAAAATGAAATAACACGAATAATGTTGTATTAAATAATATATGGGGGAGAACACGATTACAGAGGTTTCAGGAAACCGGAAACGGTTGGTACCTGGCAGGAGGTTGATAATAATAGTGAATAATGATGAATAACAAACATTTGGAGTGTTTTAAAGCGAGTCAAACTGCAATGGGCACACTTAGATAGAAAAGTTATTGAAAGGGGGAGACGACCATAGACTAGCGATATGGAAAAAAGAAGGATAAGACAGAAGAGATAATGTATTGATATAGGGGACATCCTGTGAGGATAAAATAGGAATATTACCGGAAGAGAAAAAAGGGAAGAGTCCAAAGTTAAAAAATAAAAATAACGAGAAAGGAGTGAACATATGTGTGGAGTGGATTGCGAGAACATTTTAATGCAAGGCAACAACGCAGGTAAAACAAACAAAACTTGGAACATGAAAATACAAATTAATAAAAAGAAATAAATATTCAAAACAATTATGAATGTTAAATAGTTTTCACCCACAGCTCAGCCAACAGCACCGCGCAAGTGTCGGAGAACACCGTGACGGAGCCACAAGATTGCATAAACTCCTTGATGGGAGCAGAGATAGTGGTAATCCATAATGATTCAGGAGGAATTAACCTTAAGTTTTGGGAATTGTATTCCATCTTCTACAGATAATAAAATAGGTGAACAAATTTTAAATAACATAATTTTGTCTTCGTTAGCCTCTAAGTAGCGTACTATCTTCCCGTGGTTTGATCCCGAGTTTGATTTCCAGGTCGAGGCAATAATAGAGGTTCTAGCTTTTCTATAAAATCGTCCTCGGTTTCTATATCTGTATCTGTCAAAGAAAAAACCAAGGCAGACGGAGTTTGCTAGTTAACGGAAATTGAATAAAGCCATGTTCGCCACATGCATCTCTTAGACTCCACGCATGGGAAATTAAACTGGCCCCAGGCATGGGGGACAATACAAGTGAGCCGACAGTGTCGGACGGGCGACCCAAAATGCCAAATACATTATTCTCTGTACAGCCACTGAAGATGAGAGAAAAAACACTGTTTACTACCCTTTAAAACACGTGTATGATTAATTATTTTTTATTACTAATTATTAATATTGTTATTATTATTATGGTTATTGTTATTATTATTGTTATTATTGTTATTGTTATTATTGGTTATTATTATTGTTATTTGTTTATTATTATTTGTTATTGTTATTATAATTATTGTTATGATTATTAGCGAATAGGCCACCACTGACCACACAACACATTTCACACAACACATCTCCGAGGCCTACTTGTATCCTATCCTCGAGAGATCCAACGTGTGGAAAAATAGGGATCAGCTTTTCGGCAGCATCCTTTGGTTAACACAAGGGTTGTTAGCCTTGAATATCAATTAAAAGGATAGGATGATCTTATTATTATTATTATTATTATTATTATTATTATTATTATTATTATTTTAGGGTGGTGATGAGGGGTGAAGGGACTAGGATGATGGTAGGTGTTTGGTGGGGTAGTGGAAGGTGGTAAGTATTCATGGGATTTTGGAACCATCCCCGCATTCACCTTGTGACCGAGAGAAACCACAAAAACCGCGGTCAGAATAGCGGGGACCAAGGATCGAACCCGTTAATTATTTTTTAATACCAAATATATTTTTAAATAAACCTTTGTGTTTTGATTCTTACTGGAATCCATATTCCATTAACCAGAAGCGGATTGAAGTTTTCCTCTCTCAGCGCAATGTGAGCAGCGTGAGTCGCCACCCACCGCAGAGCATAAAAATTCAGTATCGCCCGCCCGCGATCCAGCAGGCGATAAGTAAATTTCTTAACACCCGCTCCTCCGCGGGCGAATTCCCGCCGGCGAACATTTCTGCGCTCCGAGCGGCCGCCCGGCGCGGAGCGTGACGGGCTGGAAATTAAAACATCACGGAAACTGCTCCTCTTTGTGTAGAGTTCTCCCCCCGCGCGCGCCGCCGTCTTCTTTTTCGCCCCGTTGGCGCCGCCTCCAACGCCCGCGCTGCCGCCGCCGCCGCCGCACCGCTGAAATGCTGATGCGTCCTTTCAGAAAACGGTGTTGATTATATCGCGTGGAACGGACGCGGCCGAGGTTGGGGGGGGGGAGGGGGCGCTGTAGAGCGGAACGCGGTAGAGGCAGCAGCAGCGGTGGCGGCGTCTAGAGCTGAGAGGGGAGATGCGAAATTTACGAGAACTCGAAACGCCCACGATGAAGAATGAAGTCGTCAATTGACTTACGAAAAATGTGTCTTTCGGTTAATCGATGCCTGAGGACCAGGCTTGTTTTAAGTCCTGTTTTTGACAAAATGAAATTTTTTGTTTCATTGTGTTCTATGTCCCTGTCTGCAACATGTGAATCAAACAAAATTGGGAATATTCCCACTCTGTAAGCTTGCAGCAAAACCGGTTTCCATACTAAACTATTCATTACGTACCCACTACATACAAAATATTTAAATGGTTCTTCTGAAAAAAAATAGTAAAAATCGACTCAGAACAGTCTGGTTTTCAGCCATCGTAATATCAATTAGAGAATTAGAAGTCATCAATTGACTTGTGAAGACATTTTCTTCAATATTCCACTCCATAAGCCTTGCAGAAAAACCCATTTCTATACTAACCCATTCTTTACTTCCTCGTTTACATTAAAAAAGTTTAAATGGTTCTCCTGAAAAAATTGAGTTAAATGGACATACAACAGTCTAGTTTTTCGGCCAACGTAATATCAATAAGAGTATTCGAAGTACGATGTCATCAAATTGACTTATAGCGACACGTCCTTTCGACAAAATATCAATTAGAGAATTCAACACAGTGACGTTTCAATTCTGTGGTGGACCACTCATTGGAAAAGAAACAGATTTGCATGATGGCGTTACAGTATACATTTCTATAAATTATTAAATATCAATGCGAAAAAGTTCTTAATCATTTATTAATGTGGTATTGTCGATGTCAGTAATTTTATTTTTGGAACATTACTGATTTTTGTTTACTATAGAAAGAAAGTATTATTTAGTACGCTGACCAATCCACCGACAAACAAAATTCAAATAATTATTGCAACTTTATGTCACGATTAATTGTTCAGAAATAACATCTTTTACGCTAATTTGCAGTAATATAATGTATTTTTCGGTGACCTAAATATGTTTTCATCCTACTGTGCGTTTAAAGTAGTAATGTAAAAATATACATAATTATGTGATAATTAATATGTATTACACAAATTTAGCAATAATATGAGGAAGTACGTTATGTTGCATTACTAGTTTTCCTGCCAATTTGAAACACACGAGGAGAAAAATGTAAAGAAAAAAAATTGGAGCCGTTTTTGAGAATGTAATTGATTAAAAATTGCCTATATTTCAGGCACATTTTCAGTATCTGTCCTGAGGACGAATTCTAACACTACCACACACGGTGAAATACTGGTCGAGAGCTTAGAGTTTGGGCGGTGTCCCACTGGTGGGAGATATCTGGTTGGGTGAATCTCCGTTAGCCGACGGTAGGGTCGGCGCCGGATCTCGCCATCCAGCGGAGAGAGATTACAGCCACCTCCCTAGAAGAAACATGTATTACACTTACGAGACAAATGCCCTCAGTGGTTGACGCGCCGGAATCACCAACAATCAATCAAGCGATTCAAGATTTTTTTATATCGATCGGGATAAATCAAAACAGGGAAAGTCTGCTTTGGCACTAGCGTTGACCAATGGAGAGATACACGGACAGCCTAACTGACAGCCAGCCAGATGGCAGACAGCAGTGTGGACAGGCAGTCCGACAGACAGACAGGTAGAAAGACACATAGGAGGAGACAGCGGAGAGATAGTAGGAGAGATGGACCGACAAACAGACGGACAGCAGGACGCTTGGAAGTGACGGTATGAAGGATTCACAAAATGAGGATACCGACTATACAACGAGTGAGATGAAGTGTATTACTATATGTAAAAATAGTGAGGAGTAGCTAATGAGAGTTTTTCTATAGAGAATTCGCCGTTTTTTTGAAGCACGATTGTAATACTTTCTCTTCCTACGAAAGCAAGGACGCGGATGTAAAAGGCACCCAACCAGGAAGCTAGAAAAAAGGTCGTGTGGTTGTGAATTGATGGCTCCGACGAGCAGGGGGTGAGTGATACGGGTGTGAGGTGGAGCGAATGATTCATTGGGAGGGAAGGGGGGCTCTACATGCGCATGCGCGGCCCGCCCCATCCATATGCAACGCGTGATAATGCCACATGAGCCGAGGTGCGGTGCGATTTTGTAAATTATTTTTTGCGCGGCAGCGCGCTCGTTTCATTTCGTGTTTTAATTTTTATTTGGAATACCAACATGGGCATATTTGTACGCACTAATGAGCATTGGTCATTACCATACTTCATCACGAAGGACCCTTCCCTCGCTGGAAATGGCACATGCGGATACCTCCCAGAGAGGAGTGTCCTCTGAACGGTAACTGACGGTACGGAAAATTCCTCTTCAGAAGAACATTTAGCTTTTATAAGCCAATGCAACCTTAGTAAGTTGATATTGTAACAAAATTAAGATTATTTGCCATAAATGGGTTAAAAGGGTACGTGTGATTAGCACGAAGGCTCCCCTCCCCTGTGTTATGGTCTTCTCAACCCGAGAAGTGAGGTTTTCATCGTCACATAGCAACATGCACGGAGACATAGCAAGGAAAACGCATACTATAATCTTGCCAGACCGGGAATCAAACCCAGGGTCGTTTCATGGAAAGCGAGCAAGCTGACCAATGAGCTACAATGCGAGGGCCGCTAGCGTGGCCAAATCGACCCCGTTCTTTACTTTTCCAGTAATGTCTAATGTGCCACGGCAGGTAATGTTTCCCCAGAACATATCAATAATAATTAATTTTAAATAGAAAAAAACATCAGACCAGATTTCGACCTGAACCTATTGAAAGGTCTCTTGTGTCACTACGAGCCCGTGGATCACAGCGAGGTGTAGATACTGGCCAATGTGCATTTATGGACCAAGTGAGTGAGAGGATGGTGTTGGTGTGTCAAATGTCAGTGTCAAATACTGAGGGGGTGGGACGTCAGTGAATTCTTAACGCAAATAGCCCAATGTTAAGCTCGTTGATTGTGATGATTTTTTTAAAAAAGATGTCAAACTTCACCTGAATTTCACAAATCACTGAAAAACCAACCTCATTGATTTGAGTGAACATATGCGAGGGTTAATTTGTAATGTACCGGTAATGACGTGTAACAACAACGTAACGAACTTCATTTTCACAGATTTTTCCCAAGCCTGTGCAGTGTGTCGTCGTGATTCCAAACAAAAACCAATAGCGCGTATTTCACAACAATGTTTACACAATGGCCTTGAAATGAAGTCAAAATACCCCTGAGTAATATCATATTTCAATGAAACTGATATTGAAAAGAGAAAATGCTTGGACACATTTTGCTTAGTAATCACATGCGCGCCAGCCATTTGGAAAATTGAAATACTGAGCCATAACTTACTAATACATTGGATAATTATTACTGCATTTACTTAAGCCGCCAAGAACGTGCGAGAATAAAAACCGACTCTGCAACGCAACGTAATGGTACACTGCCTTGGGAGAGTGATTACGTGATAAGGATTTTACCTTCCTTCGTTTTGGTTATTCGGCTTTAACCCGCGAGCTACACCAACTTGAAGTTCTTGAATACTGATCCTTGGAAACCAGACGTAGCTTGTACGGTTAAAAATATAATTGATGAAACGTAAAGAAAATGTTTCTGCATCGATATAATTGAAGTTCATATCAGAGACACGAAACCAACTTTAGTACAAGTTGATAAAAGAAGACATCAACTTTCGTTTTGTGGAGGAAAATTTTATTTGACTACTTCTTCTATTATTTATCAGTTTTATATTTAATAGATCAATAAGCAATAACTACGACGCAAAGAACAAAGCAATAAAATCATATTTCATCAATGCAGTCTTTTAATTATAGGATATATTCTGACCAATTGGGTCAAGGACTTTTGAGATCGTCATTCACTTTATGACGATCTCAAACGACCCAAGTGGAAAGAAAAATATAGTAAACGAGATTATTATCCATTATTCCACGAACAATACTATTTGTGTTCGATATTTTAGTAAAGTTAAAAAGAAATTACAGGTTCAAAGAAGGGTTCAAAAATGTTTGTTCTTGTTCTAACACAAAATGCAAAATATATAAAACTTGTGTGTATTTCGTAATTTAAAAAAAAAACTAAAGAAACTATTACGTTCATAAGGAGTTCATTAACATTTTATCGTGGCGTTTTTAACCAGCCGACAGCCGGTTAGTCTTTACAACCCGATGGTACGCATATATGCATATAATATTTGACCATACACTAGGCACCAACACATTGCGAGCTCATTTGATCTGAAGTGAGCCGAATGACGAATGAGAGGCCCTCGGCAACAACACATACATGAGAAACAAGAAAGATTCAGAATCTAATTTTTCACCTCCCACTGCTGGTTGGGAAGTCGGGCTGCCAGGAGGGGAATGGGGCGGCGATAGGCAATGAAATGTGGGGCGGGGCGGGCGAGGCGAGGCGGGTAAAGCGGTGAGGGGAGGGGCGTAGCCGGAGTGGGGCGGGCGAGAGAATGGCGGGGGCGTAGCTGTATGGAAAGGAACGGGGTGGGTTGTGGTTATTCGCGTAGAGGGTGAAGGCGAGGAGAGATGGCGTGGAGGAGAGGGACGCGGGGCGGACGACTCACGCGTCGAAGGTCACGTGAGACGAAACAGATGACGAACTACGTGCCGCACGTTCCAAACGACGCCGACGCCGCGCCGGCCGACAGCTGACGCCCGCCCCAGCGCCACGTGACAGCCTCGGCCCAGCACTCGCACTCGCGAGCAGGGAGGGCGAAGGACAGTGCACGAAGAAGGGGAGAGAATGAAGAGGGGGAAGAGGAAAAGTGGGAAGGCAAGAAAACAGCAGCAGAACAAAGTGGAAGGGAGGGGAAGAAAAAAGTGAGTGATAGTGGTTGCTGAGGATGGAATGAGAGAATGACAATCCGAAGAAAAAAATAGGAAGGTCAGAGGGAAAAGGATGCGGGAGTGAAAGATATAAAAACCAACAAAAAAGTTAATGAAAGCGGGATAAGAATGAAGAATTTTTTAATTATAGAATAGAACAGGGAGAGCGGAAAACAAGGGAAATAGTAACAGTCGGAAAAAAAGGAACAGTAACTTTTCTGGCTAATGACGCATCGGCAGTTTAGCTGTCACCGACTTTCATGCAGGGGTCGGCAAATTCTCAAAACATTCTAAAAATTCCTTTCCTATTTTTTGTTGAAGTTATTACGTTTTAAAAAATTGGATATAAATATACTATCATAGAGGTAGAACAATAATCTATTTGTAGGATGTGATAGAACAATTCTTTCAGAATTCTTCGCGAGAATAAAACATCCTCCCTGTAAAAAGACGCGTCAGAAGGAAAAAGTAATGAAAAATATACCTCACAGATAGCCAAGGGATATTTGACAAAAGTAATTGAAATTAATGAGACGGATGTTCAAAGCTCAAACATTAGTCCTAGCTGTGGTCAAGGCAAATTTTTCCGGTAACTATCGGGTTTGGGGACATAAAAGATTACTGTTACAATATCGTTGTAGCAAATCTACCATGTTGTTAATAGTACAAGAAATACTTAAATATGAAGTAAGTCCTAATTTAATCATACACAATATTGAATGCCATGTGACAATTTATTGATGATCAATATAATTAATTAGCAAACTATTTTTATATGCGACTTGTGTACGTAAACATCGCGAATTAAGACAAATGTAGTTGAGAAACTTTCATTTAATTCTCACGAGTTATTTAATTACATTTTTATAGATCGAATTATGCGACTTAATTTTGTCCAAGGAATTTTTGTAATATTGGCGGGAAAAATATAATTTGGTTCGTGATTAAGATAGAAATTAGTTATAATTTTGACTTTTATTTGCCAAATTATCTTCGACTAGTTAGACTATTTAATACATCCTAACGTCCTCACACAAGTCCATTAATTGCTCTAAGAGGACGATTCGACTGTTCACTAACAAGTATTGTCAATTCGACAGCAAAATATTAAAAAAAACAACCCTGGCTACTGGAAGTGAAGCACGTATTGCATTTGCATTGGTCAAGCGACGCCTGGTGCTGTGGAACTGAGAAGGCGCCTGCAACGAATAGGTTGCTTGGTGCTTTCGGACACGTCCACTGCTATTGTCTTTACTCCCGTTAGTGTAGTAAATGTCATATCGTTAATGGTTACGGTGATCCTTCCTCTCTTGACGTTGAGGTACCGCGCCGACCTACATGTAAACTTGCAGGGGAATCTCCTTCCAGCTATGTCCCTCAGCAGGGCATCACCCCAGCCGAGATAAGTTGTAAGCTCCGGATTGCTCTCCCGTTCTGAGAGGTAGTATACTGCACGCAAGTGTGTTTAAGGGAAGGGGGCAAGACAAACACGTAAAAAAGATTGCACGCTGTCCGTGGTTACTCATATTTTAAAATATTATTACATTACCTTTTTTTTGGAAACCTGGGCCTATTTAGGAGAAAATCGTCTAAACGGTTTTGGCGTTAGCATTGGCGGCCGAAATGACAGACAGGCGTTTTGCCGTTAATCGATATTTTGGTATCAAGTACTGATAAAACATGGATTCTGCCTACACAACGGATTAGAGGAAGTAATTTATTAAATAGAAGAACACGATTTATTCCCTTGTTGGTTACCAAAGATAAGGGTTTTCTTTCAAATAATAGCCAATTTACGCACCACTATTACATTACTTTCGCTTCTTATGAAGTATGGCAAGGAAGTAAAATTGAATGTCAAAATGAAAGTATGAATTAATTATACAAATGGGAGGAGAGTAGAGACTCGGCTGGTAGACTAAAAGCTGGAAGAAATCAGATGTATATAAAGTGGGGGACACGGAAATGGGGAGACTAAGGATACAACTAAGAAAGACGATGGTGACTGAAAAGAGATGTAGGTTTGAATGAATCTGAAAGATTCATGAGGGATGATGGGAGATAACGCCTACGAGAGCAGGAGTCAGCAAGGGTCAGTTGAAAGAGCAAGATATATCTCATGAAAAGCTACATTAAGCATTCATGCACTCAAACTAGATGTTATTTACGCTTTATCGTACTTCTGACTTGTGCTTAGAATGCATGGATGACAGTTTTTTACATACATTTGTGTGCTAGAACGCTCCATACTGTTCATTTTGTAGAAACTTTTTGACGGTTAAGAGAAGTTTAGTGGGAAGTCATAGGAAAAGTAGATACATACTTGACATTTGTGTTGATAATTAACGTGACCCTTACCCCATACCTGCATTCCTTCGTATAAAATACGCGAAGGAATTTTAATTAATTCAAAAGCTCTGCCGAGACTAAAATGCGAAGAATTCCTAGAAATAAATTTATTTTATTTAGGGTGATTTTTAACGTTAAGTAGAAATAATCCTGGTGGAATTTGTTTGAAAATGTATCATATTTCCTCAACATAGTTCCACAAAGCCTCTATTTAATATTTGTTTATTGTCATTTCAAACAGTAATTCTCTGTTACCGATTTTTTCATTTTAAATGCAGAATTAAACATTTTATAGACGCCTGTTATGTAGATGATTCATTTATTTTCAAATACATCGTAGGAATATTTTATTGAATGGTAGAGTTCCAATGAGCAAGAAGAGTATTATCACTCACCATGCAACTGAGAATTTCCCCTCTCTTCGCCATTAAGGTAGAAACATATTTCACTATTTCACGTAAGCCGTCAGCAGCATCAAACATGCTGTTGAACAAAACCATGCTCAACGGTTTTCCAAAAGGTAGCATGCACACTGCTCAAGAATAACAGATAAAACACTCTCGTATAACGCTGCAGTAAATTAAATATTTTAACAAAAATACTCCTCACGAATACTACGATAACATTGCATACGTATGTACACAATAAAACAAATATTTTCATATCATAAATATGGATAGCATGTATTTAGTAGCAGGAAGTTCTTTCCTTGGAGCTTTGCTGTCGCATGATTTCAGATGTGTCGTTAAAACTGAGTATGAGAATTAAGCCGGTTCGCTGAGTTTGAGAATGGGCTGAATAGCTATGAGATATTTCCAAATTTCTGTCAAAATCGATACTTTCATTTTCTGAATTTTTTCAGAGTTTCTAGATGTCGAACAAAACCGTACACACCTCTTAAAGGAACAAAGGCTGTATTGATTTATTTCAATTTCTGCGCGCATCGGAAATGGCTGGAGGTTTCTTGGTGTTCGTTCTGTTTCTGCGCTTATTCAAAATTAGAAATATAGATTTTTTTGTATTTATCTCAAGTTACTGATTATCTACCAAACAATACACTTCTCAACTGACCGGAGGCTGCATAGTTTTCTTTCAATTTTTGCTTAGAAAATAGTTACATAGTTATTTTGATTGTTTTTTACTGTTGATGGTGAGTAATGGCTTCCTACCTAAAAGGTGAACCTTCCATTTGTGAGTCACATCCTGTTATCTCAGCATGATAAGCCATCAAATTGAATTTTCTCATTCTCAACGTATGCAAAATTAAATTGAAACTCTTATTTCTCACTTATTAGCCTAATGGTGTTAGTGATGTTATAAACCGGCAAAGGTTTATCAGAGCATCAACTGATGACACAGCAGTACTTCTGACCGGAAGGTTATAGGGTTCGAGTCCCGACGGTGTCACTAGCTACATAACTAGGTGGAAGTCAGACACAATCTGGGGAAGAATTCTAGCGGCTGGCTGTTCTGATCAGTAATTTTGCATGGTTTCTCCGAACACCACCAGGAGAATGCCAGAGCAGTACTCTAACAAACAGGCCTCGGATCGCGCAAAATCTTTCCTCTCTCTTTCTTATCCTCACCTCACCCCTTACACACACACACACACACACAAATGCACAGCACTACCGGAAGACCCCACAAGAGTTTGAGTTTATCCCAAATGGAGAGGTGCCACGCTGTTGAGAGGTACATCCGCAAGGCGACGTACGTCGACGCCGGGACTCGCTATTTAGCCGCCTCTTTCCGCGAGAAAAAAAAACCCTTCTACACTTACGATATCAATGACCTTAGAATTTGACTAACTCAGAATCACTAATCAAACAATCAATAATATTAACGGGCTGTAGCCGTTAAAAGTGATTTCTTGTTCTTTTCGTTGCGTTATGCTGATATAAGAGAACACTATTTCCCACTCAGAATTTGACCCACTCCAATCAGTAATCAATCAATCAGTAACATTTAAACGGGTAGTGGACGTTAGAGTGATTTTTCATTCTCTGGTTGCGTTATGCTGATATAAGAGAATACTATAACCCACTCAGAATTTGACCCACTAGCAATCACTAATCAACCAAAGAATCTGTCAGTGCAAGCTGTTTATTTCATAATTATATTTTTTATATTTTATTCAAGACGCATATCTCTGAGGCTTCTGCACGGCCATAGCGGCCCACTTCTCAGAATTTGTATTTCTAAAACAAGCTTTCAGATTGCCACGTGCGGCAACGCTCTGCTTCTCGGAATTCCGCTCACGCCACAACGATGCCAACCCACTCTTCCAGCAACCGCCTCGTGCAGCTGTGCTTACTGGAAATCTCTGCTTGCGTCATATGGCGCAACGCATAGAAATCATTTCTTGCAAGACGCTTCATCTCGTTAACGGCCACGAGGGACCCGGCCTGAGCTCCGCCCCTCCGCGCTGCTGTTTCGTATTAATCCCTCCTCCTGTCACCAGAGTGCACCAGCTCACAGCACTCGCCTGCTCTTGCTTGCGGCTGGCGACACCGCCACCACCGCAACGCTGCGCCGCCCGCGGGCCGCCGCGCCAGCGCCCCCCTCCCTGAGGCGTGTCGCCGGAGGGTGGGGGCTGGCCCCCTGCCGGTGTCTGCATACAGCAGCGGTCGCGCCTGCGGCCCGTTTTCTTTGTGTGGGCTTCCAGAAGCTTCGGCCGCCACGCAGCCAAGGCTCCCCCCACCACCGCACTCCAGCAACCGCCTCGCAGCGGCTCTGGCATTCCTAGAAATCTCCCAGTTGCGTCACATGACGCAACACTGAGCTCCACGCTCGCAAGACACTGCCAACCGCCAGGCAGTTCAGTTCTCGTCTGGCCTTCATGTCGAGCAGACGTGCTCCGCGCTGCCCTGCGGCGTGTCTCTTAGTACTCGTCCGACCTCCTTGCTGTGCGGATGGGTCTCCGCGCCACTCTGCTAGCGGCGTGAACAATCACTATTGCTCTGTCGCTTCTCATGGGCAGACATGCTCCATGCTGCTCTCCTCGCAGCAGCCTCTCCGTGCTCGTCCGAGTTTGCAGCTGTACGGACGGGCGGCGCCGCTCTCCTGGCGTCATCACCTGGGCCCCACGCTACGCATGGCGCTGCCTCTAATTAATTGCTCCTTGTGCTGAGCAATTTTCTACTTCTACAACGTGGCTGGCGAGCACACTGTCTTGCCACTCAACTTGGCGGCCGTTCTTGCCGTCCACATTCAATGCTGCTACTGGTGACTATTGCGCCTCTACTACTTGCTGCGTGTTCAATTGCACTTTATGCTCACGTTTATGTGCTGCATATAATTAACTAATTTACAAACTACTGCTTGCCACGTGTTCACGTTTATCTGGCGCATACAATTAACTGTTCAACAAACTGTACTGCTTGCCATGTGTTCACGTTTATGTGCTGCATATAATTAACTATTATACAAACTGTTACTCGCCACGTGCTCAGCTAATTTATATTCACGTCCATGTGGCGCCTGTGATTAACTGTTCTACAAGCTGTATTGCCGACATTATGTGTCTAACTGGTGTTTCGTGTTCTCTCTGGTGCTACTTACGGCACCCACAATCCCCTAACTACATCTGCCTCTGTCGGGCCTGGCTTAGCTAGCCGCCCGCAGTCATACCAACTTCAGCAAGATGCAAGAGAAACAAGTTCTGTGCTACCGCACTATTTACATTGTGATTTTGTGTGCTGCAACCCTTTGTTCCTTCTTCCCCGTATGGTTTAAGATGTATTTTGTTTTTAAATAGAATATATGTTTACATGACTTAATCTACAACTTTTATGGTAACAAGCACTCTCCTTCCTCCTCTGTCCTTGCAGTCCCAGACCTGCAAGGGTGATTATAACCTGTTTTCTCTTCACAGGAGTCTGGGTGGTCCTTCGAAGTCAATTAATCTAATTAATCTAATTTGGGCTATGGTTGGAATGTTTGGGAGGAGTCGAAGTTTCATTATTTCACAAACCAGTCCACTTTGCTCGACTCACCCCATCCAGAATCAATAATATTTTAACGGGCGGTGACCATTAGGAATGATTTTCCGTTCCTCTGGTTGCGTTATGCTGATATAAGAGAACACTATTACCCACTCGGAATCACTAATTAATCAATAAATCAATCAATCAAAAATATTTTAACGGGCGGTGGCCGTTAGGAGTAATTTTTCGTTCCTTTGGTTGCGTTATGCTGATGTAAGAGAATACTATTACCCACTCGGAATCACCAATCAATCAGTCAATAATATTTTAACGGACGGTGGCCGTTAAGAGTGATTTTCCGTTCCTCTCGTTGCGTCATGCTGATATAAGAAAATACTATTACCCACTCGGAATCACCAATCAATCAATCAATCAATCAATATTTTAACGGACGGTGGCCGTTAGGAGTGATTTTACGTTCTTCTGGTTGCGTTATGCAGATATAAGAGAATACTATTACCCACTCGGAATCACCAATCTATCAATCAATCAATCAATCAATCAGTCAATATTTTAAAGGGCGTTGGCCGTTAGGAGTGATTTTCCTTTCCTCTGGTTGGGTTATGCTGATATAAGAGAACACTATTACCCACTCGGAATCACTAATTAATCAATCAATTAATCAAAAATATTTTAACAGACGGTGGCCGTTAAGAGTTATTTTTCGTTCCTCTGGTTGCGTTACGCCGATATGAGAGACCACTATTACCCACTCGGAATCACTAATTAATCAAACAATCAATCAATCAAAAATATTTTAACAGACGGTGGCCGTTAAGAGTGATTTTTCGTTCCTCTGGTTGCGTTATGCTAATATAAGAGAATACTATTACCCACTCGGAATCATTAATCAATCAATATTTTAACGGACGGTGGCCGTTAAGAGTGATTTTCCGTTCCTCTGGCTGCGTTATGCCGATATGAGAGACCACTATCACGAAAAATTGGTTAATGTGCCTGGCGGGCGCCACAGTCTGCTTCCGGCGCCGTCGCAAGTCCGTGGTCGGTGTCGCGGCTCGCCCTGCCGGATGATCGAGCATCCCGGCTCTATCACTGGACGCAGCGACGCCGCTCGCACGCGCGGCCGCGGGAGGCGCAATTTCGCATTCATGAATGCCAGAGCGGCGATAACGTCTGGAAAATGCATGGGGGGTCGCCTCACGTGCGGGAAAGAAAAACACTCCCGGAAATATGTGTGGGCGCAAGCACTCCGCGGGGCATTCACGCATCCTCTCGACTACGCGATGCGCCGAAGAGAGGGTGCAGCCAGACGGGGGAGAATATGAAGAATTTAAACGATACGGGTGACCGATAATTGGGAATCGATATGTATGTTTACCAATTCTTTTTAATTCACTATTTCAAAAAGATTGTGATACATGAATCTCAAATAATTATGTGATTTTTTGTTCTTGTGCGAAATAGATTGTAGTATTATTGGCATTTAATGTTAATTTCTTCATGAGGCTTCATAGAAAACTAATATGATCGCTTGAGTTTCTAATTTAATTTAGAAAATTTTATTTCAGTTCAACAATTTCAAATAAATAATAAAGGTTTTTGTAAAATGTACTATCTGGTGATATTTTTAATGAGCTTTTGTAGCAATAGATTATATTCTTATATGAGAATATTATTTACTAGAAGCCTGCAGCAGCGAAAATGCTGCAATCGAGTGTGTGAAAAATGGGGCCATACAGTAGGAAAACTTAGTTTTTTAATACGGTACACGTGATTGCTGAAGCTTCTTTCTTCCCAATCGCATGACGTCAAAATCGAAACCGTTTCACTGATTTTGTATTTTGCCTGAATTTTAGAGTATTTAATAAATAATCTGTCATCTCTCACTTAGTTTGGAGCTGCATTCTTTCAATTTCATTCAGGGTGATGGCGATTAGTGTCGTAAGTGTAGTGAATGTTTTCATCACGGGATGGGGCGGCGTTCTTTCGCTGCTGACTAGTGAGGTCCGGCTCTGACTTGCACGTCTGTTAGAGGGTTTTTCTCCAACCAAGTATCTCCCACCAGCGGAGCACTCTAAGCTCCCCAATAGTCTCCCGACATGTGTAGTAGTGTCGTGCGTGCAAGGTAAAGTGTGTAAGTTAGGGGGAGGATATAGGAGAAGGAAGAGGAAAGAAAGATCTCGCGCGGTCCGAAGCCCAATTGGTAGAGTACTGCTCCGGCATTCGCCCGGCGTAGATCAGAGAATCCACGAAAAACTACCAATGAGAACAGCCGGTCTCTTGGATTCTCCTCCAGATAGTGGCTGAATTCGACGAAGCTATTTAGCTCGTGTATCTGTCGAAAATCTAGCCACTGTCGTGACTCGAACCATGGGACCTCTCCATCAAAGCCACTGCAGTGACATCAGTTGCCCTGAGCCAAATAAGTTATCATTTTTTTAATTTTTAAACATTAGTTCAACATTAATACTGAGTTCATAGTGATGAGCGAACCGGGCTGTATACGAATAGCGGCGTTTCCATAAAACGATTACGTATGACGACAATTTTGAACTTCTTGTACACATCCTATTTGCATTGAAGGGATAAGCTACCACTGCAACTACAGAAATATTATATTCTAATAATAAACGATGAAACGTAAACACTAACGTAAATAAAGGCACAGGAACACGGCGTTGGAGTTCATCGTGCACTATCTCCATATTTTATGCAACTGTTAATGATCCACAAAATACCACTTTCGTTATTGGTTTTCAAAATCAGGCAATAGTTATTATTGATTAGAAGTAAATTGTTGTTTTCATAATATTATGATTATTTTTGGTGAAATGAACTGACGGTATGTGCAAAAATACATTGAACTTGAACCATCTGTCGTGGGCTTACAGCCTTTTACATCTAATCAGACGTTAAAGAACAAACGTTCGAGAAATAACGGATTAGACTTTCACGGTGAATGATATTGATTTCATAACTTGACCTTTCTTTATGTTACAGTTTGCATTTGTCTACCACGTCACAATCACAAGAAGAGAACATGCATGCGTTACGATGGATTCGATTTCAGGAGTCAGACACCGGGTGAAACTTTCTGTCTCGAAGTCGGTGCGCTGTAATTTTAATGAGGAAACCTTGATAATATCTGAAAGAAAATAGATCAATTCGACTCACCGTCTACACTTTTATTGTGCAATGCTCGAACAGAGTTATCTGCCCAGACAGACCAAGGGATATGCGTGGGAGAAGAGATCTCACAATGTGCGTCAGCATGTCGCCTCGGCTCTCGTATGAGTTTGCACGAGTAAGCTAATATTTTCCTTCTTTCCAAGACGAGGTCACTAAGAGCAAACAGCAGATTCTACAAGACGTAAGGGAGATCCCTGATACCAGCTGAGAGCAGATCAATGCTTATACTCGAATTGTGATAGGTTGGAGTCTTTGGATAGCTCTAAAGATAACTAGAAGTGTTTGACGGATCTTCTACGTTGAAATACCAACTTTATAAAAGATTACAAAGTAAGTCAGACCTTTGGAATTTTCAAATATTTTAATAAAAAGCGAACTAGTTCGAGTTCAAATATTTTAAGAAACAGTTTGCAGAATTGTTAGCATCTTGTTTAATACGAACATTTTAAAAGTTGGCTTTATTTCACTCAGAATTACACAACAATACGCATATTTGCAAGCAATATTACATTACATTATCTAAAGATATGATAAAAAAATATACTTTATTTTTAAGAAAATCTGCGTTGAGATGTATTTCAGTCTTGTGAAGGTACCAAATTCATGAATACTTTTATATTGCAACATTAAAATTAGCATCAGCTATAGGAAGTGCAATTTGATTTTATCCATCTGTCGATCTATTTTTCTATCTACCTATCTATCTGTATGTACATAAAAGGTATTTTTAAAATCACTTTAATATTACAATTTTAATGGAGAGATGATGAGTAAAGCTTACCTAAAATAATGTATTCGAAAATATCAAAGTTATATTGAATGTTAAAATCTCTAAAGAAGATTGACGTATCTGGAACAACTCATAAAGCGATATCAACATTTGTTTGCGATTAATCATTCAAAGAAAAACATGTGATGTACATTTGAAATGGCTTAAAAGCTTTCGGTTTGGCAACATTATATTAGGTACTGCAAATTAAATTAGTAATAATAACCTATTAAACAAACATAATAAAAATTTTGCAAAAATTGAAACGTTTATAATAGATTAGATAGATTTACAGTAGTGTTTAAGTGAAAAAAAATAAAAATAGTTGTTTTAGTCAACGACAAACGTATTGTCAGTTTCAAATTTGCAAGCTCAGACTTCAGAATTTTTCATTTTGTAGCTGCACATTATTCAAATAAGGTGAAAGAATACCCGGAACGCTAATGGTAGAAACGAGAAAGGGGATTAAATTTATCATTTTAATTTAAGAAATTTTGTATTCAACACACAGAGTTGAGAAAGTGCTCGACCTTTCACAGTTATGAAGTAGTGGCTCGAATCTCTTGCATAGCAAGGATAAAGTACGTCTATAATTCACGCCAAACAGCGACCGGCTTAGCGCAGCATATTGCAATTCGCCGCAGAACTGACTTGGTCAGGAGCTTTGGTTAACTCGGTAAAGCGATGGCGAGTGGAACTGTACTAAGACATTTATTTATCTCATGGGTTTTATTGCGGGGAGACTGCCCTTAGGCAGTTGTTACGTAGCTGGATTTGGACCCAGGTTTCTTGGGAAGCATACTTCTGCCGCGAGCTGAGCAGGCGCACCATCCCCTAAATGTGCCTGGGATTTGACTCTCTCTTTCTCCATCAGATGTCGCTCTCAGTCTTAGAATCCGAGCTCTCTGGTTGGGAGAATCATGGTGAGATCTAATTAGGGCGAGATGTTATCAGAGGGGTTTAATTTTGCCGCGCATACCGTCGTAGTTCTTTCACATGCCAGAAGAGTGACATGGCGACCGTGGATTTTCCGCCCCAGAAAATTTGCGCACTCCGGCCGGAATCGAACCCGCGCACTGGGGGTTCAGAGGTCAGTAAGCTAACAATTCCTGAAGCACGTCAAGGACAACCTCAGATATCACCTTCCCGTTGCTCACTTGTCAATTAAGTTTATAATTCAGTATGAGAGTCACGCACAGACCACGCACCGGCTCTGAGCGATAAACACGAGTGACACAGAAAAATACATCACTGTGTTTGATGGTATGGATTAATAACTCACCCTACATATTTAGCGAAAAATGTAGTTGCATTTTTAAGGGATCACAAGGAAAAGTACACCCGTGCAACTGTTTGCTTCCGACTTCCAGCAAACGCTCTTCAAAGCGACGCTATCTATTTTTTTCCCCTTAACGTATTCCTCTCATCTTCTGTAGTCATAACAATATTCATAACTAATTTTTGAATATTAAGATATAACTTATTTTTACAAAAAGTATACGTCGTTACAATAAATATTATTATTAATTACAATGTTCACAAACAAAAAATAAAACTAATCAAACATTTCATAAGGTAACAACCTCAAAAAATTCTAATATGATAATTTCAAAGCAAATTCAAATTTCGAATTTTTAGAATGTCGAATTCTTATTGGGTAGAATTGGGCGGATTTACATTCATCTAACGGCGCTTGTTAGTACGAAGCATCTGGCTACCCTCAAGTAGACTGGAAATTTCAGTGAAATATTTCCTAATCTTTCAAACGATGACGCCTGAAACAGGGGCAACCCGTCAGACATTCTTGTATAGCGTGTTGACGTCTGCGGTCCTCGAAGTGGGAACTGTAATCGGTTGTCTACAAATTGGAGCTGTCCAAAAATTTGCCCTATCCTTAAAATGATGACTTATGACACTGATTTTATTAACACACATATGACACAATTTCTTGGCAATAATGAATATTAACTAACTTTCAAAGGCTGCAATACAATTGATAGATTTTGCAGGCTACTCTTGTTAAGCCCTCAACAATGTTGCACACAAGATAATTCGCACCCATGTTGTTTCTATACTGCTTGTGAATGTGTTATGATCAATGTTCAATTTGAAGTTATATTACGCCTTCTGTTGACTCATAACTTAGTATAGACTGAAATCCTGAAAAAAATTCACGAAATATCAGTTTTTAATACATGAAAACATTAAAATGATTGTGAAGTGGAATACTTTAAAAAAATATTTTAGAAAAGAAAAAGTTACATAATATGATATAACAGTTTCTATGACCCCTTCGTGCTAAATATTTGTTACATATTGTTTGAGATACTCAAGCAAATTATTCTAAAACAGTTCCACTTTTAATTACGGGGTGACAATAGCCAGGAAAGTGTTAACGTTTAGTTGTCTTTTGTAACGAAGGAATTAATACTCTATATATAATTTTATTGTAGAGATCCAATTTGTTTCGAAGTACTGAGCAGTTGAAGAAAATATAGTAACGTTTTAAAGATATTTATACGAACTTTTGAATAGAATGACTGAAACTGTATTATACAGCTACTACACATGTGTTATATTGAAATATCACTCATAATTGGTAATTATTTACTAAACAATGGCATGCAGTTGCAACACGCAACACACGACAGAACATTGTTATCGTACATAAATTGGAAACGATACACGTTGGAGACTAAAAATTAGATTTTTGTGCCTAATAGGGATACGAGTTGTTCTGTTTGCCGTAGAATACAAAACGAGGCATTTTTGGATGTTTTATTCTAAGCTTGGCGTTGGAGGGAAAGATTCGCCACTCTACATTTTCATTTGTGTACATGCCGGGAATATTATTAATAATAGTAATAATAATGGGAATAATAATTTCCGAAGGTGTACCACGATCATGTTTACGTAAGTTCGTTGTGATAGCGTCAATTTTGCACCTAACATTACACAAACACAATGGGCTAATTGGAGAGAGCATATTTGACTTATGAAGGACTTTGCCCTCTTGGCGATTGAGGTCACAAGACCGGTTTCCTTTGTATTTCTCAGCCATGCAGCTACGCCAGTTGATTGTGAAGTGTTGTAGTTGATTTATGCATGTAATGAAGATCTTTGTGACACAAAATGTGACAAGTGTTTTCAAATAAATGTGTTTCACTCTATTCTTTCAAGAAATATACAGAATAACTTTTGAACAATTTTTGAGAAACGTTCGCGAATGTGTCAAAGGTTTCATGAGAAGTACCTAAAAATTTAAATTTAGTCGCTTACTAGTGTTCACAGACGGGCAGATAAACAGACTCTAAGACGACCGGACGTTTTGAAAAAAAATCTTTTTCCTCTGAAGGTTCTCTAAAACTTGTATTTTCATTGAAATCTCGAAAACAATTTTCCGCATCATTACAAAACTTTAATTTACTTCGTTTATTACTCACATACATGCTTTTACATGAGAAGTAAAAATCGCTGAAGCTATGAAATGTATGCAATGCATATATTGCGTTTAAGTTGTTTCTCATCTCTTGGTCGCATTATCTGGAGATTGTGCGAGAAATAATAATGTAGTATTGTTTTGAGATTGAGATCTACGTGGGACACAAAAAACAGATGTGAAAAATGTGCTTCATTTATTACATTACCCAGATATACGTGGCGAATAAATAATTATATGAGATGAAAATATTCACAATTTTAACAACATATGAATCCTTTTAAAAACGTTAGAAAGACGTTGAAACTATTTGAACTTGATAAAGAGAACAAAATAGAGTTTATAAATTTTCTGGAATAGTATAATTTCATCCAGAAAAACACACATTTGCATGAAGGTTCATTTAAACGTGTCGGCAAACAAAAGAAGAGAAAAAGTGATTGACATTATTGTTCTCAAAATTTTTATAAATGATATTATTTGATAAAATATTTAATTATTAATATTTTCGATAGATTCAGACATATGAGTGTCCACGATAAGATACGTGACCAGCGGTCAGTGTGACTATGTTCCTCTCTCACAGTAGTGTTCTTCCCGGCTTTTTTCTTTAAAATGGTTTCCGTTTCTTCACTCAGAGTTACGTAAATAAATTGTGATTTTGTCGATTCGTTTGCACTGCTTATAAATTATAAAAATAAGTGCGATAAAATCACTGATCAGAAAAGAGAATACTGTGAAATATCCTGACGTTGTAAAAAGCATTTATGTTATAAATGGCAATTGTGGTTGTTTTACACAGTAAGGGAACATAAACATAGAATTATGAAAATGAACTTTTTCCATATGTGTTCAATATTTGGGATGCCAAACACAGAGTATGCATTACATTGATTTTAAAGTGTGTGCATTCAAAAGCATACGTATATTGTCAGCAGTAACAACTGGTATTCAATAAAGGACCACTCTATGTGGTCACAAACCAGAAACCAACAAGTTTTGCTTTATGAAATGTATTGTATTATTACATCTAATTGTGACGTGAGGTTAGTTCATGAGTTTGTTAATCTATTGTAATTACAACAGTTTTAATGATATATCTGCAACTATTCAATAGCAACGATAGTTGGAATACAAAATAGGGACTTTCTAATGTTTCAATTAAAATACCAGATTCAGAGAAAGGAAGCATATTCACAAAATTCCAACATTTATATTTTCCATGAAATGCATTTACTTTGTTAAAAAAGGCGTCAGTATAACCATTAGTGTTTATAGAAATTTTATCTCCATATTACTGGGTTTTGCGTCTATAAATTAGAAAATTATATATTTCTTTATATTCTGTTTTCACAAAATATATCAATATTTATTTTTACATTTTCCGATAACTACCTAGAAATATTGTTATCGCGCAACAAAATAGTCAATTTTTCGACAAAAAATTCTTGTTGTTGGGCACTGGTAGAGAAAAAAGAGGTAAGTCTTGTTCTTATGTATACTGAATTACTTCATCTAACAAGTTCATATATTTAATAAAAATCAGTGCAAGTAACTATATCTTCTATGTAAGTAAGTAAGTATTATTATTACTATATTATTATATTATTATATTACTATATTACTATATTACTATATTATTATATTATTATATTATTATATTATTATATTATTATATTATTATATTATTATATTATTATATTATTATATTATTATATTATTATTATTATTATTATTGTTGTTGTTATTATTATTATCATTATTATTAATTATGTGCAGTGGAGTGGCGTGAAGTGCAGTGGCGTTGTGAAACTGAGGGAAACAACTGAGTAAGAAAGACATTACCGCTCGTTGTTTTGCAGTGCGGTGAAGTGAAGTGTGGTGAAGTGGAGTGCTATGAAAGATTGCACGGTGAAATGTTCACGTTAATTTGTAAAGTTTGTAGATTTTGTAAAGTTGTCAAGTTCAGTAATGTTAAGTTAGTGTATTTTACCACCAAGTTCTCAAACGTAAGAATTATTAATTAATCTAAATACAGTTGCGTGGTCAGTATCCATGTTTGGTGGGGACTTCATATCTGAAACTGATGGACAGTAAAATGTCTTCCCGTTCGTCCGCTCAATGACACCGCAACTGTTCACGCGATATTTTTTTCCAAAATTGAATTCTCCGATCGATGAAAACAAACTCGGGGTCTTGTGAGTTTAAAATGAATATTTTGATTTTTGGGTATACTTTAGTCAGGCTTTTAGAAGAAAATTTCAGTATCTACTTGTATGTTCCTCGCTGCACAAATGATGTTTAAGAATAATTAAATTGCTACCATTCGCATTGTTCGCAGGACGTAAACAAATTAAAGGAGAGATTTCGAAAATAAAGATAACCATCTTTTTGCTACATTATTTGAAAATAAACACCAATTTTCGAAAGATTATTCTCTCCATTTAGAGATAGTCACTATTACTCCTCCTACAGTTTTTGTTTCCCATTTTTTAAGAAAAATGTGTGCTTATATTTCAGAAAGTAAGGCATTATCTAAAGAGATACAAAAGAATTGCTCGTCACCAAACTGGAGTTATCCACATCTCAGCACTTCAATGCATTCGGTGATCCTCTCGTTTCTTCCTGCGAGTTAAGTAAAATGCGGTTATTTGCGCGTTATCTGCTTAGTGTATCCGTACTTTTCCTGAAATGAGGAGGAAAACCTGTATCCATTTGAAACACTATGTGAAAATTTAACACCAATTTCTGGGAAATTATTTTGCTCCATTTCGAGATACTAGTGTATTAGTCTTCCTGTACTTTTTGTTCCCCATTTTTGAAGAAAATGGAGGGCTTATATTTAAGAAAGTACGCCATTATAGTTATTTAAGAAACTACTGCAAATACGGCAAAATAATGCAATAGATACAGTGACTATTCGCAGTAATGTTCTTGAAAGTGGTACAAAAAGCCAAGAGTTACGTTCTTATGTAACACTGACCAAACACGGGACAGTCAATCATGTTGGACTGCACAGATTTGGCGTTACTTGTATTTTCTTATGACGCACGTTTATTTTGAGAGATTTTTCTATTCGCTACAAAAATCAATTATTTACAGTCACATGTAGAATATCCTTTATAATTCTTCTGAAGAGACCAAGTGAAATAATGATTCACAATCACGGCAGAGAGGGTAGTACAAATTATCATTTCCATCTCGGAAATTACAGAACATGTAGTGGTTGGCATTAGTCAAGCAGAGGTTCATATTCCTTCTTTCGTTAAATCTACGGCGCGCTCGGTCTCCCAGAGACATTGCTTGACAGCCATTAAGCCGCTCGTCATAGTGTTCCCGGGGTGCGACAGTTATTAAATAGTTCAATGCACATAAACTACACGTCTCTGCAGCACCTCGTGAAATCCAAGTGGGACTATGCCATGCGCCAATTCCAAATATTACGACAATCCCCGATGATGTAGTGTTGCTGCAGATGACATTTGCTCGGAGGTCTGTGCTCGGTTAGTGAAATGGCTATTAACAACAAAGTTAGAAGTTTGTGGGCTCGGTAAATAGCAATAAATACTAACTAAAGAAACACTGCATTTATTTATCACAATTTAATCTTTGATAGCAGGCGAAAATGGAGTTACCCGGTTTTTCTGTTAAATTATGTCACACTAACATCAGTAGTTTAAACATTATTTGCATGTTTACGTGAAAAATATGAAGAAATATTATCAAATTTACAAGTTTTATTCAAGATACGTTTTAATTTGTTCATATCAAACTGAAGTGTCCAGCTTGGCCCCGGCATTAATTATTCACAATCAATTAGACAGAAATTATTTCTATTTCCGCTCTGTTCGCACACTTCTATCCCCACTAGTGTATCCCTACTTCGCCCCGCCTCCAAACCCCCAGGATATTTCACACATTTCATACTGAAAATAGTTAGGGAAATCTAAACTAAAATAAAAAATAAAATGCTTTTTGTGGTGTTTCACGTATCATACCAGTGAAATAAATCAAAATCACCTACAAAAATCATACAAATGCTCACAGGTTTAGCATCGACGTAAGTTTTCCATGCTCTTTATGCATACCTTTTTTCATTTATTTCGTATCTATTGTACACGTAATGTAATCTCCCCTAGTTGCAATTAGGTCAATTTCCAACATAGATATATAAATATCTTATGTGTTAATAAAAACAGGCAAAACCTGTCATTGTCAAATAGAAACAGTTTACATTACGCAATTGAATGTAAAATCAAGAACGCCCCGGTCCCTCTCCATTGATATACACTTTAAATAGTTGTTTCAATATCATTTGTCGTAATTTTTTCATTAATTCTTTTCTAAGGCTTTATACTTTCAAACACGAATACCTCAGAACACTATTTAATTGGCTGTCCGGGTGACGCCACGTCCATGGCGAAGGTGCCGACGTTTTGGTCATCATTCTGCGACCTTGTGCGACTGGCATTACGCCCTGAGGAAGGTCGCAGAATGGCGACCGAAACGTCGGCACCATTGCCATGGACGCGGTGTCGTCCGGACAGCCAATTAAGTACTGACTCCGGCCGCGGTCGCCTACGTTCTCACCTCAGAACACGCAGACAGTTATCGTCTCTGTTCTCCATTCACTATATAATACTTTGATTTTAACAATTACTGGGCTACTACTGCTAGGCTGCGTATAGTTGAAGGCAATTTTGTATTGTTTTTGTAAAAAAGAAAAACAACACAATTTGGGATAATATTTTGAATTACAACCCCATTACGTTTGATTCTTGTTCGCTTAAAAGGATCCGTGTCGAATTTGGGAACAATCACCTTAGTAGTACTAATTTGTTTTGTGACAAATATCAATTTCACTTTTATAATTGAAGATTTAATATTTTCTTTGGAAAAACTGCGTGTTTTCCACTATTAATATAAATTTGAATAGGAATAGAATACTTTAAAACGATTTTCGATTAGGACATATCTAAAATAACACAATATCATTTTAATGAAAACCGAGCAAGCATATGTTTCAATTACCGTGAATATTTAATATTTGTTTCTATAACGACGTGTTTGCCGCGTGTTTTTATAATAACGTGTTTGATATGCATCACCCACCTTTTATCTTACTCTTTACCAGCTCATCCCTCTAAAATAATTTCTCTCTTTCTGTTCTATTCACTCAACATTTTTCTGCTTTCATTTTCATCTGCTCCCAACGCGTTTCAGAATCTCGCCTGTCTGTCTTCGCCATCCTCTTCCAGGAACAGCTCTCCGGCACCACGAAACAATCATCCAGACGGGGAGGTTTTATTATTTTTTTATTTCGCAATAACGCGAGCTGTCTAGAGCACCTGCGCTAGAGCGAAAATGAATTGTAAGCTGCAGAATTGCGACTGAGCGTGCAACATTCACACTGAATCTCTCCAGCCGACAGCACGGCGAGAACAACTACTTGCACTACTGAATGGCGAGACTGGGGGAAGAGGTTTCACAGAATAATGGAAAAACGATTTCGTAACCTTGCGAAAAGAAACACTTCATTTAGATGGAATTTCACGATGGGGTTACCAAGACGAGTAATAGTATACTCCGTGAGGCTTATCTTTAGAATTAAGTCTTCGCCTGTTCCTTGGAGATTTTTTTTTTTTTTGAGCGAGTCACCACTGGGTTGAAAAAGATCGTTTTGGAGACGTCAAGACAACTTTGCCACGTACTGACGCATTAAAAAAATACGCTTTCAACATTTATAATATGTTTTCATATATTGTGAAATTTTCTGATAAAACTCCCAACGACAAACCGAGTTCAGCAGTTTCTCGCAAGGCAAATTTTACCGCGAAAACGAATGCAGGTTTATGAAACGAACTTTAAGCACCATCCTACCAAGCAACGCTGCAGTATTGTATTTGAATAGGAATAGAATACTTTAAAACGATTTTCGATTAGGATATATCTAAAATAACACAATATCATTTTAATCAAAACCGAGCAAGCATGTTTCAATTACCGTGAATGCCGGCAGAAGGAAAAAAAACGCACTGCATTCGAGTATTTTCTATAGCTATGGGTCGGGAGCGCATTCATCGGTGAGTAGTTGGAAATGCAGACCTTGTGTGCGCACAGCGAGGAGAGAACAGCGTTTCAACAGATGCGAACGATTATTCGAATGCGTAGAGATTCGCAGAGCGCGCGTGAATGCCGGCGGAAGAGCATTGTTCCAGCATCTGCACGGCCAACGATGCGGCTTGCGGCGGGTTAAATTGGGCGATGGAGCAATGTGATTAGAAGTAGCAGAACTAGCAGTGCATGCATTGAATATCGTTCATGGTGGTCACACAGAATATCATACTGTGTAAAGGACGCGGTTGAAGATTGTAAACAGGGACAATAGCCAAGGTTTGAACATTATTTGTAATATTGATTGTATGGCATTCTATATTTTTTTAATTGTTATAAGAAAAAAATCGTATGAATAAGAACTATTTTTACTATGAGTAGAAGAACACGAACGTTCTGAAATAATTCAATTATTTGTATTGTTCAAAAGAGACGACAGATTGTTAAAACCCTTAACGCACGCCAGTCTCTAAAAGTCACTTTTTGTGTCTGTTTGGTTAACCGTATTACGAAAACCCTGATATTTTGACCTCTTACCCTTACTTTCTCACATCCTATTTTCCCGCAACCATTCCGTCGGATTCTACTGACGTAGCAGGGGCGAGATAGGAGCAGAGAGAAGGATTGATTCGTGATTGAATTTCTAAGGTCATTAGTTCCGTAAGTGTGATGCATGTTTTATCGCGAGAGGTCGCGGTGATCTTCCCCACTGGATGGCGAGATTCGGCGCTGACCTACCGGACGGCTTGGGGGTTTTCCCCAACCAGGCATTTCCACCAGCGAGGCACCGCCCTAACCGGGACACACACTAAGCTCTCGACATGAGTGGTAGTGTAGTTCATGTAAGGGTGTGTAAGTAAGAGGCGAGGCAAGGAGAAAAAAGAGGAAGGAAATATCGCGTACGGTCCGTGGCCCGTTTGTTAGGGTACTACTCTGGCATTCGCCTGGTGTTGATCGGAGAAATCACAGAAAATTACTCATCAGAGCAGCCGGTTCCGAGACTTCTCCTGCAGATTAGACCTAGCTATTTATCTAGTGTTGAAAGTCGTGACTCCCTCGGGACCCGAACCCCAAGACCTCCCGGTCAGAGGCACAGCAGTGACATCCAATGATGATGTTGATGCCTGAGCCACCTCAGCCGGGTGGGGCAGAGAGGTGTGGGCGGGGTGAAAAGGGCAGGGCCGGGCAGGGCAGGGCAGAGCAGGGCAGGGTGGGTCGCGGTTACGGGTTTCCGATGCCCGAGGTTTCATATTTGATGAGGTGGAGGCTGTAAGTGACCGTAGCGCTCGTAACGAAGCGACAACATCCCGCCTCGTTAACGCCCCGGCCACCAGGCTGAGCTGCTGCCGCGCCAAACACGTCCGTGCTCAGTTTTAGCAGATCTGCATGGACGTTCTCAGCTTCAATACGAGTACAGTGTGGTAGTTTTGAATTGTATAATTCAGTAAAAGTAACATTTATACATAGTTTTATTATTATCAATCCGCATTGTTATAATTCATTCTTTTTATTTCAAGTTTTCAATTCATGTAGTTTTATTCATTTCATGTCAGTTATATTCTTATTGCAAACGTGTTTTTAAAAGTGGTGTAAAGATTTTCAAAAGAACAAACTCTTATTTCTTAGCCTCTATCCAATATACTTCTTGTACGTAGTTTCATTAGCGTAGATTTAATTCATATTATTACAAAATAGGTAGAAGGTTGGGTATTTCATTGTTACCAACGTTTATGACAGTTTCAAGAAATTCTTTTGTCGAAGTATTGATGTTAATTGAGACTTAAGTATAATGGTTAACTTCTATACACATTTTGTCTTCATTAGTCCTGTTCACCTGTCCATACTGATGCAAGGCTCTTCACCCTTCTTTCGCACTTTTATTTTCATTTCATCCCCCTCCATTCTTCACTTTTTGTTCTTCTTCACTTTCTAATCTTTTATTCATTTTTTTAGCTTTCGCATTTCTTCAAAAAAAGTCAATTGTAACTCTTCTCCTATTATTACAGAACTGAAAAGTTTTCCAAGATAAACTCAAAATGATTAAAAAATTGGATTAGTCAGAGGAAATATTAAACTTCTAAAACGTAACATTTTTAATAGTTTTACACCATGAAAACAGTGAGAATAATGAAGATTAATAATTGTAATATCAGCGGTTGAAGTAAAATATTATATGATATATTACAATTGTATTCAAATATGTGCAACAGAACTTTATATCCAAAACATTGGTTATTATGGAGATATCTGGACGTAGTTCTCTAACACTATTATTAAATATGATTTTAGACAATGTATTTGTGGCGGTGTCTTCTATTGGCATTCTTTAATATTTATTATGTAGCCTTTAATGTGCTTTATACAATTTCTGTATCGAAAATGGGACCGACTCTTCTACGTGAATGATATTTGATGACCTAAAAGGCAGAATTATACATAATAAGGGTTTATCATTCCTTCCCTTATTACATTGAAACCAACTTTAATTTATCCACTTCTATGGATCTTCCTAGTTCTAATACGAGTATTTAGTTAATATATGTCAGAATTCTGTACTTAGTATGATATTATTCTACATCAACAGAAAGGAAATGAGCGATCTTTCCTTCTTCCTCTCCTCCTATTTTCATCGCTTTTCTCTCGTCCCCCTTTCCCTTGTCTCTCTCCTCCTGACATAAACACACACCTCTTATTGTCCGCTTCCTGGAATCGAAAATGCGATCTAGAACGCTCGAATAAGTCTACAACCTTGAAAGATGTCGGAATGAACTTTAAACCTAGACGTGTAAGCATGTGCCGTGTGGCGTATACTGGTTATCTGAAACATTAAGCGGCTGGCGAATTTCCTGCAAGAGAACATCGCCTGCAAGTTTGGCTCCGCCTGCGGGAAGTAATATGAGCTCCGTAGGTACACACTACGGGGAGAGAGCTCCCTTTATGCCGTCTATTACTCTGGCATTGTGCGTGGCAGCAATGCAACCTCCAGTTTAGTTTGTGGGTTGCATGTCGAAATGATACCTTTCCCCAATACTTACAAAGCCCTTCATAGTCAACGAATAATAAAAGACGTAATCTAGCTCTATGTTCCTTGGAAACCGCAAAAATATCGAAATCTCGGGTATAAACGGAAATATCCCTGGACGTCGATTCCTTGTGAAGAGCTCTTCCGTTGGTGTTTAAAAAGATGATAACCTTGGGGAAAGATGCATCGATTTGCAGGCCAGGGGTGACTCTAAAAAAGCCGCGAGGGTAAATTTCAAAAGCACATCTCTTGTAGATGGTCTGAATTAATTAGCAGCTTGGATGTAGTCCAGATACTCAGACTCTGAGATGGACGCAACAGGTTTTGGCAATCGATAAAGTTCACAGAGTCGGGTAGAAGAGTTGTGGGTCCTTGGGGTGGGAGGTGATCTGAGCAAGATGATCCTCAAAGCAAAGACTCAAGCTACGTCCAAGCTAAGATGTTCAAACTCCGTTACACCCGTAGTATAAATTACAGAATCGTCTACTATTAATTGCTAAACCCATGAGAAGTTTCTAAAACTCTTTAACTTACACCTCGTATTTAAAAAATACCTGATATTTGTAATGAGAATTTGCAATTGTCTTATGAAAAAAATTGTATTGTTTGTGATCTTACATCTGATTACAAAGGATACAGTTCAGGAGACCATTGTAACTTTTATTACAATAAATAAAGTAAATATTTTTTGTGTTTTGAAAATTAAACGTAAACAATTTTAAACAGGAAATAGCCAAAATATTTCAACAGATATATTAGCGCCATGCTTTCAGATTCAATGAAGTGACAAAATTTGTTTTCTGCATCAAACATTGTTAATTAATTCACATCTGTCGTGTTAAGAAGAAAACTCCATTTTGTAAAGATGGCAACATTGACATACCAAGCTACGAAATAACATGCAAGTTGCGTGTTACTTCGTGCGTGTTACAGTAGGTTACATGCGGAGGGGGAGCACGCTTGGCCAGCAGTTTATATGGAAGTTGAATGGTCCTGACTAGTACAATACCAGTACTAGACGGACTACGCAGCTCTCAGTCTCTGAGAGCGATGGTGATGGCTCTCAGTTTCTGAGAGCGATGGAGATGGCTCTCAGTTTCTGAGAGCGATGGAGATGGCTCTCAGTTTCTGAGAGCGATGGAGATGGCTCTCAGTTTCTGAGCGCGATGGAGATGGCTCTCAGTCTCTGAGAGCGATGGAGATGGCTCTCAGTTTCTGAGAGCGATGGAGATGGCTCTCAGTTTCTGAGAGCGATGGAGATAGCTTTCAGTTTCTGAGAGCGATGGAGATGGCTCTCAGTTTCTGAGAGCGATGGAGATGGCTTTCAGTTTCTGAGAGCGATGGAGATGGCTCTCAGTTTCTGAGAGCGATGGAGATGGCTTTCAGTTTCTGAGAGCGCTGGAGATGGCTCTCAGTTTCAGAGAGCGCTGGAGATGGCTCTCAGTTTCAGAGAGCGCTGGAGATGGCTCTCAGTTTCTGAGAGCGATGGAGATGGCTCTCAGTTTCTGAGAGCGATGGAGATGGCTCTCAGTTTCTGAGAGCGATGGAGATGGCTCTCAGTTTCTGAGAGCGATGGAGATGGCTCTCAGTTTCTGAGAGCGATGGAGATGGCTCTCAGTTTCTGAGAGCGATGGAGATGGCTCTCAGTTTCTGAGAGCGATGGAGATGGCTCTCAGTTTCTGAGAGCGATGGAGATGGCTCTCAGTTTCTGAGAGCGATGGAGATGGCTCTCAGTTTCTGAGAGCGATGGAGATGGCTCTCAGTTTCTGAGAGCGATGGAGATGGCTCTCAGTTTCTGAGAGCGATGGAGATGGCTCTCAGTTTCTGAGAGCGATGGAGATGGCTCTCAGTTTCTGAGAGCGATGGAGATGGCTCTCAGTTTCTGAGAGCGATGGAGATGGCTCTCAGTTTCTGAGAGCGATGGAGATGGCTCTCAGTTTCTGAGAGCGATGGAGATAGCTCTCAGTTTCTGAGAGCGATGGAGATGGCTCTCAGTTTCTGAGAGCGATGGAGATGGCTCTCAGTTTCTGATAGCGATGGAGATGGCTCTCAGTTTCTGAGAGCGATGGAGATGGCTCTCAGTTTCTGAGAGCGATGGAGATGGCTCTCAGTTTCTGAGAGCGATGGAGATGGCTCTCAGTTTCTGAGAGCGATGGAGATGGCTCTCAGTTTCTGAGAACGACTGAGGGTAATGTAATCGGGAGTCTACGGCCAGCGGTGTCCAGGAGGCCAACCACTAGGAAGGCCGTGTAGACGTTATGCGCCAGCAAGGCTGCCCTTCACTAGGAGACACTGTGGCGCCATCGAAAAGCGCGAAAGCCCTGCACACAGAGCCACTGCCGAGCGCCGCTGACGGCGAGAGAGGAAGAATCCTTCACAGAATAACTCTGGCTTCCCGTAGAACCCATTAATTGCATCCCATACCCAAAATGTCATCACCCCTTGGGATTCATGTTTCTACTCTTACGAATCAGTTATCCGTCCAATCTTATCTACGCTTTTCCTACCTAGGCCTCGTCCAACAAATCAAACATACAAAAAATGCGGTTTTTCCACAATAAATTCCTCCGAACCATTACAATAGCTCCCTGTTACATATTCTCCGTTCTCCGGCCATTTTTCCCTCCTACCCTATCACTTCTATCCCAAAATCCCCGTTTCCCTCAGCCGTACATTTCAAAATCGGAAAACAAAATCCTCACCACAACAGACAGCGCAAACCACCACGACAGTTCTTCGACTCTCCCTGCTCATCACGTACCTGATATCGCTTCGCACATTAATCTACAAATATTGATTGAATATACTTGAAGAGTCCATGCCTTGAATGTATTCTTGCATGTTTTTTTCCAAAACAATGCCAATATTATTCCAGGTACTGTCGAAGTAACGTACTCGGCCGCTGTTAGGTTTCAGTCCCAGCAGAAATAAATTGAAAAAATAATATATATATATATATATATATATATATATATATATATATATATATATATATACGAATTCGTGTGGGCTCAGTGAGCCGCAAGAAGAAGAGGGGAAAAACATACTCACTGGTGCGTCCGAGTGGTCTAGTGTGAACGCTGCCATTTACAGACTGTTCTGCAGGAGTAGGCGCGGACGCAACAGTGCTGCTGGTGGCACGAGTTCGCCACCAAGCGTCGCTTACGTAAATACCTCCATTTAAACCAACGCTTTGCCGGTTGACGCGCCTCTCCGAATACTGCTGAGTGACACCATGTGAGGGGGCCCTACGGGGTGATTGGAATTAACGACCGAGGAAGACGTACCATACCACAGGAACCGTCAAGTACAGCGGAGATGAAGCTCGGTGAAAACGGATAGTAGATGGGGACTGTCTTTACAACTCCTCTTGGGGTTTCCCAAAGACCAACAACTTACGACTGTGAAGGGGCACAGATTAATGATTCTGTTATGTATTTGGACTTACGTAGGGTTATGGTTAATCTATATCACTATTGTAAAAAATATTTTGGGCTTGTCCAGCCTTAATCTCAAAAGACGACATGGAAAATATAAATTAAACCTTTTGACATCCTCTAATTTACTATTGCGTGTGACATTTCTTTGCTACAACCCTATATGCTCTAGGAGTCTCTATAAATTATTCTGCATATATTTTGTAAAGTATCTATGAATGTTTTTTTCAAAATATTTTCCTAGTTTAGACTGGAAAAAGTCTTGCAACACAATGTACGAAATAAAACGAACAGCAATATGCACTAATTGTTGTTAATCACGTATTATTCCTTTTTGATCGTCCAATGGTGCCGAGGAGTAAATTGAAGACCAGCACAAAAAACTCCTAATTAGTTATCACTTTGAAATACATTCTTCTCATACAGTTATTCTCTTTAATATGAATATTATGTGCTAGGATTGCAATTATGGGCAGTTATTTTCGTAAAAATAATTAATTTCGCTCCCTATCTTGCTCTCGAACTTGCTACACATCAGTAATACGAAACTAGACATATTAATTACGTCTAGTTTCGTATTATTCATTATGTCCAAATTATTACGATGACAACGTAGTCATTGTGACTAGATTATTAAAAAATAATGAATTTTAAGAACATAAACATCCTCAAGAAGAAAGTGCTTCAGTAATATTCTAGCAGCGCTATATTCACTATTTAATTTTGAAATTTTACAGTACATCTTTTTGAATGGCAAATACAAATTCCTCATCGCCATATAACTTTGATTTAAAAGCGACACCTAAAACCTAGTGTGATATATAGTATTTCATAACGAACCACAACAAATTTATATCTAAACAACTGTATATACCAAAGAACCAACTAATACTTTAAAAGATTAACCGTTAAGTATCGTAGGTTTCATTTGTTATGTGCAAGGGAGTTTACATTTCCACATTTCAGAGCACGCTCACATGAGCTTATTTTGATAACTTTATTGTGAAATTTTTTGCGGCTCCATTCTTTACGTCGTGTGTGAGAACTCTTTCCGCTTGGTATCCCCTTCGCGTTAGGGTTGAGAACAAAAGTTCTCGCTTTTATTTACTTTTTACTCGCTTGCTCTTTTATTTCGTGGCCGCCGCGTTAGAGAAAAGAATGGCGGGACAGTCGCTCAGCTCACGGTGGTCTGTCTGCAGAGGAGAAGACTGAATAAGGGGTCAGTGAATTCTGGAAAGAAATGTGCCTGTGAGAGTGTTTTTAATTTATGAATTCGCTTTTTAAAGCTAAAAATGCACATTTAAAGATTGGGAGAGACCTTCAATTTAGAATGAAGGATAGAACCACAAAATCAAAATTTAACGATCTTTTTATTCCCAAGACTTCTTTTTATTTGGAAATAATGTTAAATCGTCTTTCCATAAAGATAATATAAACTACAGGGAATTGCTGTGCATTTTAATTCATTTCGTCTTGATTTATTATTATTACTATTATTATTATTACTATTATTATTATTATTACTATTATTATTATTACTATTATTATTATTACTATTATTATTATTACTATTATTATTATTACTATTATTATTATTATTATTCGAAATTTCGAAGCATTATGTTGCGCAACTATCACGTAGCTTCCAGAAATTTTCCTACAGATAATTATAGCGTGCGTGCGTCAACATCTCAACTAAGATTGATTTATATATAAGTTCCAGTTTCTTGAACTCCTATTTGAAGCACTATTTTCACTAATTCATGAGCTAAAAGATATGATGGAAATTGTACTGGGTAATGCCGTGGGTGTTCAAAGAAAGATCTGATCAATATAAACAATACAAGTAACAATAATAGTTATCACGGTACACGGAAAAGGTTCTGAAAAAAAGGCGAGAGCAATGTGTGTAAGAAATAATAATGTAGGTTTAAAGGAAGAGAAATTTATAGTGCGTCATAAGTAAGGCAATAATTTTGATGATTTTGCATCTTTTTTCTCGTTCTTGAGAAACACTTCTTCTTTGGTACTAACATATTTCACAGTCGTTGGAGGCGTTTGACATGTATTTGTTAGGCATTATTTGTCATTTTGTGGTTGAAAAAGTATTTGTTTCATATTTTAGTTTTGAAGTCATTTTGGTCAGTTTGATAATTTTTATTTTTTGTTTCAAGTTATAATTAATTTTTAGCACTTACGTGCTTAACTCTAGATAGGAAATGCTGCTGTCGCCGCCCTAACCATTATGGCGTAAAAGTAACAAGATCCTGTCAACGTGGTGTCAATGGCTTTCAATAGTGTGAGGGTAGATGCAGTTTGAGTTTTCCCTTAACTATTTATCTTCGGAATTTATGTCTTTGGTATAGACAGATAGATTTATGAGCTGATTATGTTTCGTATACTGAGTTTTACAGAAGTCAAATATTTTATCATTGAAAATTATTGGCTTCTCCGAAGAAAGAAATATTTCGCAGTGTAAAAATCATGAAGTGGATATGATTTAGGGGCATTGTTAAGGCATTTTTAAGGCATTTATGAAGAATTTTAGGGCATAAATGTACTCTTTAGAGGGCAGTTTATGTAGTTTTTAGGTCATCGAAATTCTAGCCCTAGTTATCAGGAAAGAGATGGATCAGCGTTCCATCGCTTGGCGAGTCAGATCGGGATGTGGCAGTACGAATGCAGGAAATCCGTGCCGTCTGCATCCCACAGCTGAAAGCTCCATGCGAAACAGTCAGGACGGGTTCATGCGGCAAGAAAATAAGCGAGACTTTGAGAATGATTCAGTATTGAGGAGTGTGGTAAAGAGAACTAGAAGTGCCTCATTACATACTTTCTCGTATTATTGGTAACTGTAACGTAATATATCATTGCCCTTTCTGGCCGATTAACACTTGAAATAGACCAACCAATTCGTACGAAGCGCGTGCCGTGCAAATATGTAGTTATTTCAGGAACCAGATCAGTAGTAGTTTATTACTTCTACAAACAAACAAACAAACAAACAAACCATGATTAAATCGCCATTGCGACAGAATTCGCGAGCGGAATCGGTGCCCTCGACTGACACCACTGTGAAGGGAAACGGCTACAACGAAAGCCATATCAAAGGCACAGACTTTCTAGCTTTAAGAAAGGCAGCGTCAGCAAAAGAAAATACATTTTGAGAAAGAAAGATTACAAGAAAATCAATTAAGCAAATTACTAACGCAGTCACAATAAATTTCTGTGCGATTATGGGAATGTAAAAAGATGTGTTATGGAAGTTTCATAGAGAGAGATGACAGGAAGTATGGATAAAGGGATGGACAGGAAGGATGCGAAGATGATGGATAAAGCACGTTTTACACGGTCATTTTTTAATCATTTTTCGTCGGTACAGAAAAGTAACTGACAAAACTGGAAAAATGACGCATGCTTCATGACTCGGTACAGATTCCATCGAGTTTAACTGCCGCGCTCCTTGAGTCACTTTTTGGAACTTTCTCTGGTTTACTGTGCGTGTGTTGGGATTTGTTCCTTCGGTACAGTTTAGAGAGTGTACTAATATGTTGAATTATAATGTGAAGTCATTATGCAGTGAGATATAAAGCATGTACTCTGTTCGAATATCGTCTCGTTCCATGCTTAGTGCTAATATAACGTAACTCAATTCGTTATCACAGATACTACGTTCAACTGTTTGATCTTTAGTACTTTTTACGGGGTCCTCTTATTATCAAGAGTACGTGCAGAAAACGAAAAGACCGTGTAAAACGTTCGTTTTCTTTCATCAAATTTCGATACCAAGACAGTAGCGCATAGAGGTGAACATCCATTTTCAATCCATTTTCCGCACAGTTTAGTGATGAAAAATGACTGGGTAAAACGGGCTTAAGGGTGCGAAGTGTACGCAGGATGGGAGCGGACTGAGATTGAAATGAGGGCAAAGAATTAAACACCGAGGAGTAGAGAGGAGTTGGAAAGATATGTAGGGAGGGCAGAGTTAGCATGGGAGACAAAATAGGGAATTGTGGGAGACAAAATAGTAGAAAACAGAGAGCGAAAGTAAAGGGAAATTAGATGCTGAGGTGTTGTGGGCGAACACACACGTGCGAGAGAGCAAAAGGAAGCATAAGAGAAGATACTGGAAGGAGCAAAAAGGAGAGGAAGGGAGTTTTTAGTGTTTCTCAGTGAGTCCAATATGTGTAGTCCACGTTATATGCGGAAGAAGTTTGTATTCCTTACTCGACTGTAAAGTGAGACCTACGCGACGGATTAAGGGTTTTTTTTACCCCTCATCGTGGTTACGCTCCTGCTGGGACAAGCTCTAAGCTCCTCTCTGGCCTCTCGTCGTATGTGGTGGTGTATGTGTGGATGAGAAGGGGATATTGATGCGCAAAAAGATATCGTGTACGATGCAATTTTGTAGTATTCTACTACAACAATTGAATATAATGAAAGGGAGCAATCTCGGAAAAGCACCGATCAGGACCGAGGGTCGCTAGAATTCTCCTCGGAGAGGAGAGAGGAGGAGGAGGCGGAGAGAGGAGGAGAGAGGAGAGGGGAGGGGAGAGAGAGGAGAGAGAGGAGAGGAGAGAGGAGAGAGAGGAGAGAGGAGAGGAGAGAGAGAGGAGAGGAGAGGGGAGAGGAGAGAGGAGAGAGAAGAGATGAGAGAGATGGGAGGGGTGGTAGGCGTGGAGAGGCATCGCAATGGGTGCGGGTGGGGCTGGGGGCTTGGCCCAAAGCGGCGCCGCGCCTTGCCGGGGGGCAAAGTGCGTGGGCGAGGACGCGGGTAACCGCAAGCAGCTCCTCCCACGCCCCCGCCCTCCTCCGAGGCGACCGCGAGAGGCGTGGGGGCGGGGCGGGAAGGGGCGGGGCGCGCACTCGGGTCGGACGGAATGCGGCGCCCTCTGGCAGAGATTGGGAGACGAGCGGACGACGAACGGAGTGGAAGAGGTGGAGGTGGAATGAAGAACAACGTCCACCCACCAATTGGCATGCGTACAAATGAGCTACTTTTAACTGTGAGAAACTCCTTGTCTTAACTTGTAATTTTCAGGAACCTATAGTGGGGTCATACATTTAAAAAAAAAAATAACTATGTGCTACAGCAGCACATAATCTCTCAAAAAATTTTAACTTTCACATTTTTTAAAGATTAAGGGAGCTCAATGAAAAGGAGACCTGGCGTATGGAAAAAATCGTGAAAAAAATGGAAGAAAACATTGGAGCGGTTTTTGAGAAAATGTTTTTTAATACAAATTGCATTTAGTTCTTGTAGAAATCACATGAAAACTACTCGTAGATATGAAATTTTAGAACAGATTTAATTTAAGAAACGGACAGATTAATATGGAGAGACGGACAGACGTGGGAGCTCCCATAACTGTAATAGAAAGCTAAAAGATATGTAATTTTATAGAATACTGCTTAAGAAACAGAATTCGGACCCTACCCGTTCCCCATTTCCTCAACTCCCATAACTGTAATAGAAAGCTAAAAGATATGTAATTTTATAGAATACTGCTTAAGAAACAGAATTCGGACCCTACCCGTTCCCCATTTCCTCAACTCCCATAACTATAATAGAAAGCTAAAAGATATGTAATTTTATAGAATACTGCTTAAGAAACAGAATTCGGACCCTACCCGTTCCCCATTTCCTCAACTCTCACGAATCACTGGTCCTGGGCGTCTTCGCTTTCCAGCTACACGCGCCAGCCTCGTAATGCCGCGTCGCAACTGCAGCAAGGAAAAACAGGGCTCTCCAAACGTCATCCAACAACCCTTCACTCTATTTATTGGTCTTTTCCACTTTCGCTGAAGTCGACGTCCAATGGACTAGGACAATTAGACATGCACGACGTTGGGGACGTTATGAGTAGACCAAAAGTCCTATATCTCATAGCCAAGGTCTAGAGCAACGCTTACTAAAGAATTATCAGCTTACGTGTCCCTGTAACAACTACACTTCTTTCTTTCAACCATAACAGGAGATAGGAACTAAATACCTTGTAAAATATTTATTGTAATTTATCATTGTACTGAAATCAGTAATGACGTACGAAATTCAATTGATTTGTTAAATTACTAGAAGAGAATTAAGTACTCTTTGATGATCTTAATAGTCAAAGAATTATTTTACGTAATTCGGAAAATAATTTGCGTAAAAGTGATTTGTTTTGTTTAAATGAAAGTCGGTTTGGACTGCAACGTAATTGCATGCAACTGTTAAATTGAAAAGAACTTCATTTAGATTGTATGTGTGCCTCCTGTCGTGTTCATCATTTTTTCTTTGGTTTTCCCTTATATTTTTTTGTTGTGTTTGGCTGTTTTACAATACTCTAGAGTATTGCTTTCATATTATAATATATTGATATATGTAAAACGACTGAATTATCATTTCAAAAACATCACATAAAACGATCTCTCACATTCTTCGGATCCTTGGGAGAGGTTGGCGATCTCGTACATGCTTCCTCGTCAACTAAATATCCTTATTAGTGGGGTACTACTCATGCTCGATCAACAAGTAGGTCTTTGCGGTCGGAGATGTAGGGCCCTAGCATTGCCTTGACGGCAATGTAACTTGCATGGCAATTGTTCACTTAACTTTCTTTAAACTCAATTTCCGAACACTTTGACATTTTGAAGTGATAATTCCCTTAAAACATGATTCAATTTATTGGTTCTCACGACGTCACTGAAACCACATCTAAGTAGTTTTTTGGATGCATTGCCTCTTGAAAACGCCAAGTATTAACGTCGACTAGTTTCTTTGCTAAATACCCTTGTATCTTAAAATTTACATTCTAAAGAAAATTGTACACATAAGAGAAAAAATGTTTTGGAAATTAATAATAGTATTATAGTAAGCTTGTAATAAGCTAAAAAAAGTTCCACATCTCAAAAGCAATAACAATATTTTATCGTAACAATATACGAGTAAGACCCTGGTACATAAATTAAAGAGTGAATGCTAGAGGGTTTATACTGAATGACACTTGGGACTCACGAAGTATTTCCTCGTATCTTCATAAAGTGGGGCTTTCAGCTGCTTTCGCAGAAACGTGTGTTCGAAGAAACTGAAAACCGCGCGCAGCGCTCGCAGTGCGATCCGGAGAAGCCTGTTTCTGCTCCCGTCCACTTCTCGGCAGCGAGGCGGCAGCAGCGAAGAAAGAGTTCTGATCGGGGGTGGGGGCGGGGCGGAAGAAGAGCGGCGGCAGGAGCGGGGCCAGGGCCCAGAATCTGGGGGCGGGACCTGGAAGCAGAGCCCGGGAGCGGGGATAGAAGCCGGGTATGGAGCTTGGGTTGGGTCGGGTAAACGGGCGGGGGAGGAGGAGGGGTTGTGCAGTGGGGGTGGGTGCTGTGGAGAGGCGGGAGACAGGCGAGGGGTTAGAAGAGGGAGTAGGTGTAGGAAGGTTTGCAGGCCAGGGGAGAGGCTGGAGACGGGGGTCGCGCCTGGATAGATGCCACGGTGGAGGGGTGGGGGCCGTAGGCAGGGACCAACGACGGAGGTCGGGCTGGTATGCTGTGCAGCTGTGGCAGAGGTCGTGGGCAGAGGCCGTGGGCAGAGGCCGTGGGCAGGGGTCAGCGATGGAGGGCGGGCCGGGGTGGAGTGGTTTCTGGGCCAGGGGAGGGGACGTAGGCACGGGCGGACCCGGGTGATGACCCAGATGGGTTGGGAGCTGGAAGCGGGAACCGCGGGTGGGCAGACTCCGCGGACAGAGGCCGTGGGCAGGGGTCAGCGACGGAGGGCGGGGGCCGGGGCGGAGGCCGGGGCGGGGGCCGGGGCGGGGGCCGGGGCGGGGGCCGGGGCGGGGGCCGGGGCGGGGGCCGGGGCGGGGGCCGGGGCGGGGGCCGGGGCGGGGGCCGGGGCGGGGGCCGGGGCGGGGGCCGGGGCGGGGGCCGGGGCGGGGGCCGGGGCGGGGGCCGGGGCGGGGGCCGGGGCGGGGGCCGGGGCGGGGGCCGGGGCGGGGGCCGGGGCGGGGGCCGGGGCGGGGGCCGGGGCGGGGGCCGGGGCGGGGGCCGGGGCGGGGGCCGGGGCGGGGGCCGGGGCGGGGGCCGGGGCGGGGGGCGGGGCGGGGGCCGGGGCGGGGGCGGGGGCCGGGGCGGGGGGCGGGGGGCGGGGGGCGGGGGGCGGGGCGGGTTCTGGGCCAGGGGCGGGGACGTAGGCGGGGCGGGCCCGGGTGATGACGGAGAGGGGTTGGGGCCGGGAGCGGGAGTCGTGGGTGGGCAGAGGCCGTGGGCAGGGGTCAGCGACGGGGAGCGGGCCGGAGCGGGGGCCGGGTTGGAGTGGGTTCTGGGCCAGGGGAGGGGACGTAGGCAGGGGCGGACCCGGGTGATGTCCCAGATGGGTTGGGGACCGGGAGAGGGAGCCGTGGGTGGGCAGGAGCCAGCGGCGGGGGCCGGGTGCGCGTGGGGCGGGTTCTGGGCCAGGAAAGGGAGGAGGCGCGGCTCGAGCCTTGGCGACGGCCGAGGGGGTGGGGGCCGGGGGCGGTCGATCGCCACCGAGAGCGCATCTCGGGCGCGCGCCGGCCGGGCGTGCGAGAGCACAACTTGTCGACGAAGTAACTTCCCACTTGCGGGCTGACCTCGTTCTCGGCACGTCTCCACATCGATTCTCCAGCGCGACAGAGCGCGACGCACTCAGCGCCCGGGAAGGAGGGGGGGTTGGGAAAGTGGCGGAGCAGGCGAACAGCTGTACTTCTTAAACTGGAGCAATCCACATGCAAAACGTCTTGAGATTTACCCCTGTTTATGATTGTTTAATTATATTTAGTATTAGGCATCGTCTTTGCCTCCTGTTGCACTGATATCTACCAAATTCACCGGCTGAGTAACTGACACTAAGTTACTAGCACGAGATATCTATCAAACTGTCACAAAAACTTTGTTTGTAATTGCGTTTACAAACAACATTATTACGCGAATGTGTCACCCTTGGGTGAGTGTTAGTAGCAAGTAAGAAATATTTTGTAGTGTCTAAAACTCGCAAGAGTGCGGAAAGTCACCGACTTTAAAAGTGAGGAGAAGAAGAAAAAGAAAAAGCACATACACGTAACGGATTACGAAATGAAATGTTGTAGGAATGTTGCCTTTATACATTTCCTACAGGAGTTGCAAAATTTGAATGTAACGGTTCAAATGTACTGAGCAATCGCATTTACAAGGCAAGAAGGGAAAAACATATTTTTGCCTTCTCTGAAACATTTATTATTATTTTTTTCTTGTCTTTATAGTAGGAAGTGGCCTTTTTACGAGTGAATTCTTATCTTCAGATAATATAGCAACGGTGTATTTAGTTAATAGCACGTTTTGTGAATACTTATAAACAATTTATACCCACGGAATTTACAAAGACATATGTATTTAGATTCAATAATTCACACCTTTACATCCATTTAACATAGCCAACCTCCATTAAGTAACTTGGGTATCATTTGAATTTTGATTATTTTAGCCATTTATATCTTCTGTTCCAATAATGCAGTAATGTTCTTTTCAGGTTTCTTTTATTTGTAAACCCAATTTTATTTTACCTTTTTCAGGATTGTCTTCTCACCATTTATTGGAAAATGTTCGTTGGGCTCAACAGAATTCTTATTGTATTTTGCATACTCATTGCAATACCTAACATCTTACTAGCACTGTTTAGTATAGCTGTAGTTGTTTGGTTTCTGGAAAAAGGATGGTTGGCAACACGGCAATTTCATACTATATACTATTTTATCGCTGTGTATGATTACCATTCCCATTACAAATACTATTTGATCCGTCATGATGGGTGCACCAACCACATGTCAAAAATAGGAGAATTCAAAATGCCTTGACTCGATCGAAAAGAGGCTCCAACTAAACACAATCAAAAGCATACGCAAACAGGTGCTGTAAATGTGGAACAACAATAAGTTCTTCCTATCTATTCATAAAAAGCAATGATTACCAACGTGAAAGAACAGGATTGCCTCACAATATACAAACTTATTTAGACGACTTTGAAAGGGTGTTTAACATATTTAATTTTTTGAAAGGTGTTGGGTTACTCAATTCAGTATTTCTGCAAGTGGATGAACAACTACTCTCGCGAACCTGAATTTCTATATCCGAAGATGTGTCATTTTGCACCTCACCACTTCTGCTCTACCGACCCCGCTATAATCTTTGGTATTGGAGATGATTGGCAGACTTCATGAATGGCTTTAGCGCAACTTGAGCATTTTTAATTCACCTCGTTATCTTCAATAAATAAATAAATAAATAAATAAATAAATAAATAAATAAATAAATAAATAAATAAATAAATAAATAAATAAATAAATAAATAAATAAATAAATAAATAAATAAATAAATAAATAAATAAATAAATAAATAAATAAATAAATAAATAAATAAATAAATAAATAAATAAATAAATAAATAAATAAATAAATAAATAAATAAATAAATAAATAAATAAATAAATAAATAAATAAATAAATAAATAAATAAATAAATAAATAAATAAATTTCCATGACTTAAAACTAAAATTCCGTGGACATAGTAGCATTTATGGCACTTCTTTTGATGTCCCCCTCTAATTGTACGTGTGAAAGATGCCCAAATTCGTACTCAAATTGTTTCGAATATTTAGACAATTAAACCCAGCTTTGTATTCTGGTTTTCTGAGTTGTTGTCGGCTCGCCTGGTTTCTAGGAGGAAGTGTGATAGGCAGTGCGGAGCGGCATGACACAATATTAAAATGGCATAGAACTATTACGGAGAGGAATAAGTAGCCTGTAACAGTCTTTGGACACTTTCGTCTAGGTGTTGAAAAGGTCAAAAATTAATTATTTAACAATAGTACACTTTATTAATTCATAGCTTAGGTAGTTGTTAAAGTAGTTATAATAATAATAATAATAATAATAATAATAATAATAATAATAATAATTATTATTATTATTATTGTAATGTAGTTACATATTGTGTTATTTATCGCTAAGCATGCTTACAGAGTAAATAGGTCATCATGTTTTTTGTTTTAAAATATCTATATAGAGCAACCATAAACACATAAAATTATTGCTATTAGAATTATGTCAAACCAATTTGAGTTAATAATCATAATGCATAAATGTTGAATTGTTAATAATAACAATAATAATAAGTATTATAAATATATTTGAGTGGATGCAAATTGAGGGACAAACAATCAAAACGTGACATGTCCATTTCACTTTTCCAATAAAAATACAAACTGTAGCAGAAATTTTACAATTTTCATCAGTCTTTAACTCATGGAATAGAAGAGTACTACTTAATTTAAAACATCTGAAATTTTTTCTGGAAATGACGTTCTAGATAAACACAATAGAAGAACTCAGTTTTTGCCAAATGGCCATGACACCTTCTGAATTTGTGCTCAACTCTAGTGTTCTTCCACTAGGTTAAAAAAAATTGCGCTCGCAGAAAACATAGATATCTGATAGAATCGCGAGCGGCGGGGTTATCTGCGGCGCGCGGCGCTCGGCAAACAAGCGAAGAGCAAGCCGCGCAAACAGGTCGGAACTCCGCGGAAGCCCTGAGCACCGCTTCCGGCTGCGCGATGAACACTGCGCAGGGGCTTTGAACCGACTGTTTGCTCGCGCGCGGCAGAGGAAATTCGTTTGTATTTGGAATAGGCGAACGGCAAATACCCTTTTAGGCGGAACGCTACGGCCGCGTGGGTGTTTAAGAGTTAGATTTCGCCACTTAGACCAACGCTTGCTTTCGTCGTATCACACGTTACTGAGTGAAGAGGCAGCAATGCCATTGAGGCTTTCAGATCTTGGTATCTAATAGTCAGGACTTCAAAGAAGGGGGAAAGTAAATTTACTTGTAGGACATTAAAATTAATTTAAACGTAATTCCTTGTAAACTAAATATTTTTAAGCACTAATAAATGTTTTAGGGAGCAATATTGCAATATTAATATTGAATTACATCAGTAGCATTTGAGCTCGGTTCAAACCCATCAGTGCATTACATCTCGCGCTTGGCAGAGGAAATTCGTTTGTATGTGGAATAGGAGTACGGCAAATATCTTTTTAGGCGGAACGCTACGGCCGCGTGGGTGTTTAACCGTTTGATTTCGCCACTTAGATCAATGCTTGCTTTCGTCGTTTCGCACGTTACTAAGTGAAGAGCAATGCACTGAGGCTTTGACATCTTAGAATCTGATAGTCAGGACTTCAAAGAAGGGGGAAAGTAATTTTTTTGTAGGACATTACAAAGAATTACGTTTAAATTAATATTAAAGTAAATATTTTTAAGCACTAGTAAATATTTTAGGGAGCAATATTGCAATATTAATATTGCATTACATCAGTAGCAGGTAGGCTCGGTTAAAAACATGCCATCAGTGCATTACATCATCTCGCGCTTGGCAGAGGTAATTCGTTTGTATTTGAAATAGGTGAGCGGCAAATACCTTTTTAGGCGGAAAGATACGGCTGCGTGGGTGATTAAGCGTTTGATTTCGCCACTTAGACCAATGCTTGCACTCGACGTTTCGCAAGTTACTGAGTGAAGAGGAAGCAATGCCACAGAGGCTTTGACATCTTAGTATCTGATAGGACTGCAAAGAAGGGGGGAAGTAAATTGGTTTGAAGGACATTACAAGGTATTACGTTTAAATTAATTTTAAAGTAAATATTTTAAGTACTAATCAATATTTTAGGGAGCAATATTGCAATATTAATATTGCATTATATCAGTGGAGTAAACAAATCCGAAGTTGCCGATAAAACATTCATTATATTTTTAAAAACAAAACATAATATGTTTGAATTGTCTCTTTCGTATTTTATGATTATATAAGGGCGAATAAAATATAACATATTTTGGATTTATTATTTTACATATTATTTGATATGTTCAGAAATTGCTTGGTTGTAAGTGTAGTACATACAAAATACTCGACGTACATAAATAAATAAGGCACATGCTTTTTCGTCGTAAGTAGTTTGCATTTTTAGTTAATGAAGTTTTACTTGGATTTAACAAACAATGTATGTTAAATATATGTATTATTACCATATGTATAAATAATACTGATATATTTGCTAAATTTTCAACTCCGAAATTAACTTACATTAACTTGAATTGCTAATCTGAAATCTAGAAGATGTCTCAAAGCACGGTAAATAGAATAAAACTACGCATGATTTACAATCATGTGTTTCTTATGTTCATTTTACACAAATTTTGAAATCCATACTATTCTTCATTTAGTTTCAGACCAGTTGATATCATTTCATACAATGTAACAGTTCCAGAGTTAAATCTAGAATTAATAATATCTTCAAATGGCACATCAAAGTTCAATTACTACTCGACAACTAAAATATTTTAAACAACTAGATCATGAATTTCACCTTTCACGTTCACGTTAAAACTGTTTCTGTCGTAATAAAATATTAATGAACAGTCCGAAATGCAAGATGTTTTCTTATTTACAGAATCTTCCTCGCCTCCCGTTCAAATCAGAATTGCATCCGTGTCTGAGGCAATGGTAGATTCAACTCATCCCTGGAGAACAATATATAATTGAGGAGAGAGAAAAGTAATACCCCATTCAATGCTGTGTAATTTTCTATCCAACGTTATGATAAGTATCAAGATAACCGTTTCAATGCAACCTCCTGAACGTCCACTTTCGCTCACGCCGCGCCGGTTGAGGCAACCTAGAGCCCGGGGCGTTCCCAGGTCTTGGGCATCTACTGTTTCTGCAAAAAGGAGCGAGTAAGTAGGAACATTTTGTAGGCAGCGATTGGGAAGGTTTGAGAGCAGGGAGACGAAAATTCGTGTAAGAGTGTGTGAAGGAGGAGTCTGAAGTGTGGCAGCGATGGTGCTGATCTCTCTGGTAGTGAGGACAGTGATGGTGAAGGGTGGAGGTAGTGATGGTGGAGGTGGTAATGAATAGTGATTTATTATGAGTAGAAATATATGAATGTGGTAGTGGATATAATTGCCAGGTGTGTCATGAACATTGGCTATGATAAAGATGACAATATAGTAAGTAGTCATATGGTGGATAGGAGGTGGAAGGGTGGCAGTAGGGATGTGATGTGATGCCAGTAGTGATATTGATGACACTCGTGTGTAACAGTCGTAAGTGACTGCTATGGTTGTTGCTGGTGTGGCGTGGTAATGGCGTGGATTAGTGAGGAAGTGGCGTGGCGGTGGTGTGGCGGCGGTGTGGCGGCGGTGTGGCGGCGGTGTGGCGGCGGTGTGGCGGCGGTGTGGCGGCGTCGTAGCGTGGCTTGGTAGCGGCATGGAAATGTCGCGTGGGCATTGTGTTAGCGACGTGAGGGATTCGTGGTGTTTTCTGTTCTTTAAAGAAAATACTTGAAATGAGGTCATGTAAAATTATTAAAAAATGTGAACAGTGTTCGTCTAATTTTGCTTGAAAAGCGTTGTTTTTTATTTTTTAAACTTTCTTCTCAAAAATAGTTCCAACTTTTTTCTTTATATTTTCTCTTCGTTTGTATCAAATGACGGTAAAAATTGTGCTAGTTTTGTTTTCCGCAAACTCTCTGTATTTTCGAAAATTGAAAAATTTTAACAAATTGTAACATTTACGATGGAGATTTTCGTTTTTATCGAAATCTTTTCTAAACCAGATCTTTAAAAAATGTCATGTAGATTTTGAAAAACGAGTAACTTTTTTCATAATTCGTGCTTTAAAAAATTGAGTTTATAAAACACACTTTCTCAGAAATCGAGAAAAAGCATGTCGCGGGCAAGTAGATACTGTTGTAGCAAATCAAGATTGTAATATTAAAACTTTTTCATGAACATTAGTCTACCGTAATGATAATTAGATTCAATATACCATTATTATAATATCTTCATACAATTAAAAATAATAATTTTTATCTCTTTAATACTAATATATAGTGAGTGAGATTGCATTGTTACATTGGATAATTACGGCACTGGCGTTGCATAAAAACGAGATCGCAGGCAGAGAGGCGTGGCCAGCGCCGAGAGGCGAGGTGCGATGTCAGAAGCGCAGAAAGAGAAGGAAGAAAGGAAGCTATGAAAGGGGATGAGACAAGGAGAGACTGACGTGCAGTCGCCGTGCGCCGCGGAATCTGCCAGGGCGTTTCTATAGAGCAACATCTGGTGGCCGCATTAATTTTAATTTTCCACGAGTATAAAACTGAAAAGAAATTAAGTTTATTAAAGCTCGTAATTGACCTTTTCATGAAGATCACGTGCATTCACCGTACTTTAAAGTACGTCATCATTCTGCAGCGAGAAGGTTCAGGGGTAATTATAGAGCACTTCAAAATACAGTTTGCTCGTTGGTTCTATGGGACGTGCTCGAAAGATTAACTTCTGCTACAATGCGTTATAACTTGTGAATAAAGCAGAGAATTTTAAAAACATTTCCCCGAGAAGAAGCTTTTTCAGTAAGACTATTTTTCACATTTGGTAACTAAGAGGATTTACACCAAAATTTTACCGAGTGCTTTGTGGAAAACGCGAATCGCTGATTCAAGAAGCGGGTGTGCAAATAAATCTCAAAGTTCGTTACTGCGTTGAGAGGTGCTGGAGTAGAAAAACGAATGTATCCTTCACTTGTTTATAAATTTCTTGACTTTGTTCCTCACAAATTGTGATATTAAACCATATCTTTATAAAACATTAAATATAAAACAAAACATTAAAAACGAAATAAAATTATATTTATATTAAATTGATACAATTATATTTACACATTTTTATAAATAAAACAAATAAAAATTTGCAATAAGTTTTACATCATGAAATAGTTTGCAAGTGAAGTAAAAAAAGCATTGAATTAAATTAGACAAAAACGATCGTTTAGAACTGCATTTATATTTGTTTCAATACATCGGGCATGGCTATTAGAGATTTGTTTTCGCAATCTAGTTTATTTTTGCGTCATAAGAGACGTTAATGCTTCATAAAATAGCGAATGAATATTATTATGGTATGTATAAATGAGCAATGTTTTCACATAAATTCTACAAATCTGGAAAGATGCTATTTATGAGTCATATTACAAATAACACATCCCACTAGCTCTTTTTGCGTTGTTTTAGTACCCGTGACAGCCGCCGATGGAGAACATTCAGAGAGGTAATATTCCCGCTACATGTGATTGATTATACTTGATTATTGCAAGTAGAGAACAAGACTGCTTTCACTTTCCTACAGCCATTGTCATTGAAATGTTGCCAGGAAGGTTGGTAAACGTAAAGCGAGTATGGACGTTCTTCTCTTTAAAACCTACATTCTCCGAAAAATGATATTGCATTTAACTTACTCTTCCAAAGACATTCCGTTATTATACAATGCACAATGTTTACTACACATCCTCGATGTGGCAATGGTTGACTCTTTCCATGTCTCCCTTCTGCCGCAATCTTCCGCGATCTCTCAGACCCACATTTAGCTATGCCGAACCGAGTCAACTCGCCCCTTGTGTCCTCAACTTACAATAGAGTCGTAAACTCAACTCTCTTTCAAAATCCAAATTACGAAGTCTCATTTCCTGGAACGATAGCCAGTTTCTAAACGAGATACCGCGCTTCTGCAAGCATTTAAGAGTATAATCGCTTATTTGACTCACCATGCACATGTGCGCTGCACTGCGTTTCTCACTAAGAACAAGAAAAGATCTCTAAAAGCCTCGATCACGGCCCAGAAGTCAACGAATGTTCCAGAAAGTCGAAATGCCGACATATCAGAAGCCATAAACGAAACAAATTTCCACTTTGTCATTACCAGGAGATGTGGCTCAGAGCACCTACTGATGCCACTGCAGTACCTCTAACCGGGAGGTCCTAGGTTCAAGTTCCAACGGTGGAAACATTTTCGACACTAGCTTGTCAGCTAGGTCGAATTCAGCCGCTGTCTGGAGGAGAAAGATAGCGGCCGTGGTTTCTATGATCAACATCTGGCAATTGCCGGAGCCGTACTTTAACAAACGGGTCACGGACCGCTTGCGATCTTTCCTTCCTCTTCCTTGTCATCTCCTCTCCTTTTACACACACTTACATGCACTACACTACCACACTTGCCGGGAGACAGTTTGGGAGAGTTTGTTCCGGCAGGGACGGGGCCCCGCCGGTTAAAGCCCCGTTGTGGTTGTGGAAAACCCCGTTAGTCGACAGGTAGGTTGGTGTCTGATCTCATCATCCAGCGAGGGAAGATCACCGCCATTTTCCGAGGGAAAATAACACGCACAACACTTAATTGATTAACTGCCTTAGCAGATGACGCGACCGGAAACACTAATCAATCAAATCAATCATTCCACTTGGTCATTCACCAGAGAAATTGGTGGTGGGGGAAGGCCGAGGGAACGACAAAAGAGATACGAATATGGCGCAGCCTTGAGCAGATGTAAGATCACCCGCAACGGATCAGGCGTCTAAGCCGCTGTGTTGCGAGTGCGTCGATGTCTTATAGCGACACTTGAAAATCGTGCTTTAGTACCCAAATTTTCTTATTCTATTCTTTACAATTCTTCTGGCGGATCGCTCCCCAGGGTGGGCACCTAGGTGCGAGACCCATCTAGCCTCATCTCTCACAAGCGCACAAGTACACATTTGGACTGGAATTCAGATCCTACTGAAACGCAGTGACCCTTCACGGGAAACTTCCTAATTACGCCTGGGCCGGGCCACTCTGCCATCTCAGAGGTACTAGCTTTCCAGGTTAGCAACGGAGTCAAATTAAGCACCACTTACAACGTAGTACGTTGAGGTCGGTGGCGGGTCGTGCAGGACTCTTCGAGGAGGAAAAACGCTACGCCAATGCTATTACATCATATGAAATATACAAAAAATTACATCACACGCAAATATAATCGAAATATGTCACATGTGCGGTATCATTACCGTGAGAAGAACTCTGTTAGTAGCTCCCAGAAAGCTAGATCAAGTCGATATTCGTTTTTACCAAGAAGTGTTAACTTTAGCGAACAATTAAGATGTCCCCATGATTTTTAGTTCTTCTCTTCCTAAGTTCTGGCCCATGATTCATGCGTGTGCAGACACACAGCAGGTGTGGCCTCCCAGGTACATTTAACTCCAATAGCTGACTATAGATCGCATTCTACTGGAGCATATCGGCTCCTCATGCCGAAGGCTGCGTTATAAAATGTTTCCTCTTTTTGCCGCTGCAGCTCTGTGCTATACGTACCATTACTACACGGTAAAACGAAACGCTGAGAATTCCTCCTCAAAGCTATTTCGAGTTTTCACGTCGCTTAAAAAGTTCACACAGTTTTAAAAAATCGACCAATGACAATTACATATAACTATGATCTAAAAATATAGACATTTTCCTTCAAAGTAAATATTGTATTTGGAAATTACGTTCAAAAGAAAAAAGTATGCGAAAAGGACTTACCTCCCCTGAGAAACCGCAATTGCTTGAGATGTTCGAAGGGTGGACGAAGTGGCTTTCATCCAGCGAAACAAACCAGCCGACGCGTCAATGCTCATTCGTCAGAATCAAAGACAGCAATTGCACCAATGGTCCAGGTATCGTTGTTTTTCGTTTTGCACGGGTCGCATCTGCACAACCAAAGACGTATAAGAAGGATAAAAGAAAGCAGAACAATGAAAATGTAAAATATGTGAATGAAAGGAGAAGAAATGATAAGAGTTTAAAAGAAGAATGGAAATCTAAATCCAATAATTGTCAATTGCATGCCATTAGAATTATGTTATATTTTTCCTTATTTAAATTACTTATTAAGGGAATAAGTATTCACCCTTATGGCAACGCCGAATCAAAAGTTATTTTATGACTACTGTACATGATAACTAGACCTTGTTGTTCCTCACATCTCCAACCCAAAGCTGTCACATCTGAGATGATCATGCCGGTGCGCCAAACCTCCTTATAAAATCGCCATATCAATTACAATAAATAATTTTAAATACATTTTGTACCACAGCTTTCATTTATTGTTTGACAGTATTTTTGCGCCAGCTGATTTTCGTTTTAATTTGGTTTTATATTGTAGTATTTTCCGAGTTAAAACCAAAATAACCTTATTAGTGTATGATATAAACTTACTACATTTTAAGTACATTATTGTATGATTTTGTGGTGATTAAACATTTCTTATTTATTTTATGATCATATCATGTGTAGTAAATACTCGCGGAAAATGCTACACGACTGCTGACTGATGTGCACCATACTCATTTAGGAACGTGGGCGAGGGAAGCTGTTGGCGCCTTTATGCCCTCATTTCCTGGACAGACGACGTGTGGTTTGCCTTTACCCTCCATGAAGGATGCGAGGGTACTATTGTGGAGTGACGGAAAGCACGTGGCATAATGGCTAGAGCACAGATTTCACCGCAAGGACATGGGTTCGACCCACGACCGTTCCTAACAAATGTGTGGTGGCCAAAACTGGATCATATCAGATTTTCCCTTCTTTTACTTTCACCTTTGCTCCATCATCATTCACCGTATAATTATCGGAATTATTTTCTCGATAGATCAAAACACGTGAACTCGAATGACATTGTAGCTGAGCGGTCTCTAAACCACAGATAATAAAATACATGGTAAAAAGGGTTAATTATGACAATAGATAAATTAAATATAGATGATTTTTAAGATTTAATGAGTGCTTACGTAATAAACGTACCTCGCAACAACCTATATTTGAAAAAAAATCTTCCTCGTCTTACATGGGTTTTGAACTTCTGTGTTTAGTTTATTTCACCAAGTTAATTTCACCAAGCGTCTGAACCATCGAGGTAGGGAAACGTTTACTTGATATCAACATCAAACTGACAGTCATATTCGTATTTTAATTCTTAAAAAGCTATATCTACTAACAATGTCACTGTAGAAAAGTTAAATAACATTCCTGCAATATTCTTTTATTGTGAACATACTCTCCCATAAACAATTGTTTGGTAACGCTGCCCAAAAACTTTACATTTCATCGAGAACATTAGTGAATTCTTAACACATTAGACGTGATACATTGTTTTGTAGATGTTGTTGAGTTGGTACAAAATTTAATGAGCAACATTGAACCTTACTCCCTGAACCTGCTGTTGGGGACACTGACCTGCCCACAATGAAATAACCGGAGAAAGCACGGTTAATGAAGTGTCGTCATAATTCAACACGTGGCCCGAAACCACTCCTGCGATACGGCTGCGGGACTCGCTGCCAAACAAAGAAAGCTAAACCTCGCGCGTGGCAATAAATCCGTATCGCGCGCGCGGCCACATAAACCGGGCGCGGAGGGGGATTCATATAATTGGTTTCCGTTTTACTATTTTGCACAAAATCATAAAAGCAGGCGGCCCGCTGTACATAAAAGTGTCGTAGCCAGCCGGAGGCGGCGAATAGTGTCGTTAAAAGCCCGTGCGAGGAGGTCGACGACCTGCTCCATTGTTTGGAGGAGCCGGGCAACGCCAGCCCGGCTGTAATTGGAGCGCCGAATGGCCTGAACAGCGCCGACTCCCGAAGGGCGACACCGCACTGCGGGGAAGGGTCTGTCCACTGGGCGTGCGAAGGTACTTCGAGCACATTCAACGTTATCTGCACCGAACTTTAACAACAGTATTCCTCTGTGATCGGCGATGCATTCCAAGGTCCAATATTGGTCCAAAGTCCGAAGTTCGTAGTCCAAAGTTTCAAGGTTTAATAAAATAGTCGCTTCAGAATGGTAGGTTCAATTCCGGAGTGAAAACATGACAGACAGCTCGCGTTATGAAAAGAAGCGACGAAAAATGACGTTATAAAATGAATGCTTTGTATAATGACTATTGTGCGTGATCTTGGCTGTCCGGGTGACGCCGCGTCGAAGGCTGTGTTGCCGACGTTTCGACCATCTTGTCGTGGTCTTCCTCAGGGCTGGTATGAGAAGACCACGACAAGATGGTCGAAACGTCGGCAACACAGCCATCGACGCGGCGTCACCCGGACAGCCAAGATCTCGCACATGACTCTGGCCGCGGAAGTCTACGACATCATATAATGACTATTGGTATGAGATTAAATAATTTTCGCGGTTCTCGAAGTGCAAGTCATGAAGAAAGTCACAAAATTTGCCGTCGCGACCATACATACTATCCTATATTTCATTGGTGGTAACAGGGCGGTCTAATATTTTGAAAGAATATAAACGGAAACCTGCGGATTTGATAGTTTTCTTAAATTGTGTTGAGCTTCATGTCTATTTCCTGTGCCACTCAGCTTCAATCATGAACAAAGGGGGAGGCTCGAGCAAGAACGAAACGAATTTTTTTTAAATGAATAGTTTCGCATAATTTCTTCTTGAAGTTAACACAATTTGTAACAAAATCTCAAAAACGGTCCAAAGGATTTCCTTATTTTTTTTCTATGGGTAAAACACTTGAAAAGTGTCCCGTGTTTCATTTTCGTTGAATTTCCTAAATTTTCGAAAATTTAGAAAAAAAGTAATGAAAAGTTTGAAATAATTGGAGAAAATGCTATTGTAACACTAATACTTTAAAGCGACAGATGGGTGTTGTCAACTATAAGCCTAAAACTCGCTTTAATACGAACTTTGTACTGAAAACTGCGTCCACCATTGTTCCCTCAGTTTCCTGTCGCGTATAGGTTAATTCGGACCATGCATCCTGCTTCAGCAGGTGCAAGTACTATTCTGGGGGGGGGCTGATTTTAGCTGAATCCCTATTTTATTCCGCAAGGTTGTTAGCCCTGGCGGTATGGAGGATGAAATGATGAAGATGATGAGGGATGAAGAGACGGCACACACATATAGACTTGCACAAATACACCCATGCCCGAGGCGGGAAACGAACCCGCGGTCAACTGGTCCGAGACTACTACGGCACTACTGCCCTAACGATCTCGGCCATCTGAGCGGCTGGCCCTCAGTTTAAAGAAAGCGCTTGCGTTAAAAAAATACGCTTAAAAATTCCTTTCACATCTATCAAGTTCAATTGGACTCTCGGGTCTACTTCTTTGCTACGCACGTGCGACAGATTCCCCTTGATACTTCTTGTTCCGCCTCCAGAACCAGTCAGGAGGGAGCGGAGCGCACATCAGAGGGTGAAAAGGGAGGGGGAAGGAGTGAGGAAGGGAGGGAGGGGAGGAAGGGAGGGAGGATAGGGGAGGATGGGACGGAGGGAAGGAGGGGTGGGAGGGAGGGAACGGAGGGAGGGGAGGAGGGGAGGGAGGGGAGGTAGGGGAGGAAGGGGAGGGAGGGGAGGAGGGGAGGGGAGTAGGGGGAGAAAGGGGAGGGAGGGGAGGGGAGTAGGGGGAGGGGAGGAGGGTGGGGAGGAGGGGAGGGTAGGGAGGGAGGGAGGGGCGGGAGGGAGGGAGGGGAGGAGGGGCGGGAGGAGGGAGGGAGGGGAGGAGGGCGGGAGTGAGGGAGGGAGGGGAGGAGGGGCGGGAGGGAGGGAGGGGAGGAGGGGCGGGAGGGAGGGAGGGAGGGGAGGAGGGGCGGGGAGGTGGGAGGGGAGGAGGGGCGGGAGGGAGAGAGGGGAGAAGGGGCGGGAGGGAGAGAGGGGAGGAGGGGCGGGAGGGAGGGAGGGGAGGAGGGGCGGGAGGGAGGGGGAGGGAGCGATGAGGAGAGGGAGCGATGAGGAGAGGGGAGGGGAAGGAGGGAGGCGGCGGCACGCGAAAGCTTTTGTCCCGCGCAGCGTCGCGCACGCACTCGGTCATGCGGGCATCCGGCGAGACACGACACAAACGTGACAGCGCATTCCTCCGAGTTAATGGTCTCCTGAAGCGCCTGCGGGCACGCACGCCTTCCTTCCAGGCTCGACGGCGCGCTGCGGCAATCAGACCTTCCCGGTCTGCGCCCCCCTCTCCGTTGGCTCTGAGGCAGACTGTTGCCGCGACAGACTAGAATGCGCCAGGTTCGTGTCCGGAAGGTGGTAGATTTTCGACTGTAGCTACAAAGGTAGATCAAGTTCAGTCGCTGACTGGAGGAGAATTCTAGCGACCGACAGCTCTGATCGGTAGTTTTCCGTGGTTTCTCCGATCACTACTAGGCCAAAGCCGGTGCAGCACCCTAAAAAACGGGCCACGAACCGCGCGCCATCTCTTTCCTCTTCCTTGACCTATTCTCATCCCTAACACTTACACGCATTACACACAAATGCTGGGAGAACCGTCGGGAGCATAGAGCTTACTTAGAGCGGCTGAAGCGATGCCCTTCTTGGAGATACCCTGTTAGGGAAAACCCCGCTAGTCGATATGTAGGTTGGAGTGGGATCTCGCCATCCAGCGGGGGAAGATCACCGCCACCTCCCGCGATAAAAACACGCACTCCACTTACAGAACTAATGACCTTAGCAGTTAGCGCGCCCGATATCACCAATCAGTCAATAGAGGCTTCACGGCGCACTGCGGATACCAGACCTTCCCTGTACGCTCCATCTCCGATGGCTCTATAGAGCACAGGCAAGCGGTAGTTGCGGCAGCGTCACTGAGCAGAAATCCCTAGGGTTCACCCCTCGACGGTGCTGGATTTTCCACACCAGCTGTGCAGGTGGGCAGAATTTATCCTCGAACAGACAGATGGAAAATAGAATTTTTGAACAAAAAGAACACTTTTCCGTTATCAGAAGGAACCAAAATGTGTATCACGACCGATTCTCCTTATCAATTTATAACTTTCTCTACAACACGTATAGTCTTTGTGCGTATGTATACGAAAAAATATGAGTAGAAAGTCTTATTAAACTTTAATTTAGGATATTAAATTATAAACGTTGGTAATTAAAACTTCAATGTGAAAATGTGAATACTGTCGTAGTAATAAGTAAGTGATTTGATAAACTTTTAGCTTTATAAAAGCATCTATTTAAAGTGCTGAAATATTAGCACGGGTTCATTGGTATTATTGTAGGATAAAGTACTCGCGTCATTGTAAAACGATGATATTGAAAAAGTAGGGCAATTCGAATGGAATTGAAGGGAATTGAGGATAGACTCTACTTCAACTTACGTCACAGTAAGTCTCAGCTAAATGAGCTTCTATTCTGGCTGAATCTGTGGCCGAAATATAATTTTAGACTAGATGCTTTCAAGAAAACGGTATCACGCCTCCTTGGTGACTATGACTCTGTTGATCAAAACTGTGGATGAGTCAATGGAGCAGTACAAGAAATTAGAATTTTAAAATTGCATAATAATATAAGCACTAATTTTGGTCTTAAATATATTTTTGAACTTCAAAGAGATAGATAATAAGCACCAGTACAGTTTTCGGAATTTTGTGTGGACCATTTCCAGAATTTTGTGTGGACGTATTTTATTAAACGAGAAAGCCCCTCCTGGTTCAGAAATTTTACATTTTATAAATTTTTAATTATAACACAAATATTAGTGAGACATTCAAAAGTCTTGGGGCTGTTTCCGCTCAATTATAATTCCACTCGCTTTAATAAACAGATTCCGGCAATTTAACAGTATTGCAGTGTTCAAGCATTTCCACTGACCCCAAAACAAGGTTCTCTTCTTTTCGTTCGATATTTGAGCAGCACAAAAGGTTACAAATATCCTCCACTCAACAGCAAAAGTTTTATCTCGAAATCCTGATATAGACTTCAAGTTATGGCGCGCTCAGTCTATCACTGGCTGCATTTACAAAAGTCACTCACGAAAGCCCAGATCGTAACTTGTGGAGTGTTATTCCAAAACGTGCGGTGCCACGATTTCCACCCATGAAATGCTCTCTCCGGGAAGCGAAATTAAACGTTACTGCAAATTGTATTTCCCGTGAACGCCGCGCATCGG
>JAZDUA010001576.1:0-50079 GCA_038098605.1 Gryllus longicercus
GAGGAAAGATCGCGCGCGGTCCATGGGCCCGTTTGTTAGGGCACTGCTCCGGCATTCGCCTGATGTTGATCTTAACCATCACAGCCGGAAGAGCTCTAAGCTCCCACCGGTCTCCGCCATGTGTGGAGTGTGGTGCATGCTAGTGTAAGGAGAGAGGAGTAGGACAAGGAAGAGGAAGGAAAGATCGCGCGCGGTCCGTTTGTTAGGGAACTGCTCCGACATTCGCCGTGTTGATCAGAGCACCGCTGGAATTCGACCTAGCTATTTCGGTAGTGGTCGAAACTCCCACTACAGTGGGGAGTGGAAGCCTAGGACTTCCCGGACAGAGGGCGCTGGCGCGGAGACCAGTTGACGCACGTGGCGCTCGGCCCCCGAGAGCGCGCCCGCCCCATTCGGGCGAAGCGCCCGCTCAGCCACAGCTCTGCCTGCCCCGAACGGCCCTGGCGCGCGCCCGACGATGTGACAACGCCGGCCGCCGCGCACGACGACGAGCGGCTAATAAAACGGCCGGCGCCGGCGCCGCCCCGCGACACGTACAGTGGGCCGCCACAACGAGCTACAATGTACCACAGAGTGCCACCATCTTTGCAGCAAATTGAATCGCCCCTCCTCGCTCGCCCCGCCCTCGTCGCCCCGCCCTCGTCGCCCCGCCCTCGTCGCCCCGCCCTCGTCGCCCCGCCCTCGTCGCCCCGCCCTCGTCGCCCCGCCCTCGTCGCCCCGCCCTCGTCGCCCCGCCCTCGTCGCCCGCCCTCGTCGCCCCGCCCTCGTCGCCCCGCCCTCGCGCCCCGCCCTCGTCGCCCCGCCCTCGTCGCCCCGCCCTCGTCGCCCCCGCCCTCGTCGCCCCGCCCTCGTCGCCCGCCCTCGTCGCCCCGCCCTCGTCGCCCCCGCCCTCGTCGCCCTCCGCCCTCGTCGCCCCGCCCTCGTCGCCCCGCCCTCGTCGCCCCGCCCTCGTCGCCCCGCCCCTCGTCGCCCCGCCCTCGTCGCCCCGCCCTCGTTCGCCCCCCGCCCTCGTCGCCCCGCCCTCGTCGCCCCGCCCTCGTCGCCCCGCCCTCGTCCGCCCCCGCCCTCGTCGCCCCGCCCTCGTCGCCCCGCCCTCGTCGCCCCCGCCCTCGTCGCCCCGCCCTCGTCGCCCCGCCCTCGTCCGCCCCGCCCTCGTCGCCCCCGCCCTCGTCGCCCCCGCCCTCGTCGCCCCGCCCCGTCGTCGCCCCGCCCTCGTCGCCCCGCCCTCGTCGCCCCGCCCTCGTCGCCCCGCCCTCGTTCGCCCCCGCCCTCGTCGCCCCGCCCTCGTCGCCCCGCCCTCGTCGCCCCGCCCTCGTCGCCCCGCCCTCGTCGCCCCGCCCTCGTCGCCCCGCCCTCGTGCCCCCGCCCTCGTCGCCCCGCCCTCGTCGCCACGCCCTCGTCGCCCCGCCCTCGTCGCCCCGCCCTCGTCGCCCCCCATCGTCGCCCTACCATCGTCACCCCCGCCCTCGTCACCCCCGCCCTCGTCACCCCCCGCCCTCGTCACCCCGCCCCTCGTCACCCCGCCCTCGTCACCCCGCCCTCGTCACCCCGCCCTCGCCACCCCGCCCTCGCCACCCCGCCCCTCGCCACCCCGCCCTCGTCACCCGCCCTCGTCACCCCGCCCTCGCCACCCCCGCCCTCGTCACCCCGCCCTCGTCACCCCGCCCTCGTCACCCCGCCCTCGTCACCCCCGCCCTCGTCACCCCGCCCCCTCGTCACCCCGCCCTCGTCACCCCGCCCTCGTCACCCCGCCCTCGTCACCCCGCCCTCGTCACCCCGGCCTCGTCACCCCGCCCTCGTCACCCCGCCCTCGTCACCCCCCGCCCTCGTCACCCCGCCCTCGTCACCCCGCCCTCGAAACCCCACCCTCGTCACCCCACCCTCGTCACCCCACCCTCGTCACCCCACCGTATCGCAAGCTTTTTGCAGTCCTCTGGAGACACAAAGTATTCTAGAATTCCGTTTGCCGCTGGTTAAGGCTGACTTGACGCAGGCCGCGCGTAATATAAATCCTCTTACTCTGTTTCACGATCCAAAACCATTCATTTAAATGTGAAATCACAATGTATAAGGAAACGAATTGAGATACTTTGAGAAAACGTTGCCTCCTGAATGGGTTATTGTTAGAAGAATGGAAGCTGTTGAATGTTATTGCGGTTAGCATAACGTCTGAAAATGAATGTTATTGCAACAAGCAAACAGAACAAAAGTAAGGCCACAAACATGAAAAATAATTTGCGATTTATTGACTTCTATTTTTATATGCCAAACACACTGAAGGCGTTGTGAATATTATTATTCTAACCACGAATGCAATTTAAATAGATATAAACGAAAAGATAACAATATAGAAATAAAATCTGATAAATTAGCATTCCTCTTCAGTACAACCGCTCTATATGCCACCCTCAGGCACCTTTCACGTTACCACTGCAAAAAAAATGGCGACCCTAGTTCGGCGAGCGACCACCAAGAGCGCTGAAACCATGGGGTCAGCCAATACGTGGAGTAGTATAATTTAGCTCGTTGGTCGCCCCGCACAACGAAGCAGTGTTGCCACTTTCGGGGTTCCCCCTAAATTTTGGGTTTTGTGGAGTCTTTAATTGATTGTTTGATTTTAACTCTTTGATTAAACTCCGGCCGTCTGGACCCAAACCCGTCACTGTGGAACCTCTTGCAATTTTGCCCTCTCGCTCACCGCTTCGGTCCCACTGCCCTCGCCCGCAGGAAGCGGCGCGGGCGAAGTGTCCGCGAGGAAGGAAGAATCAGATTTTTCACGACTGTTATTCGCCTTCGAAGGCGCCCCGCGCCGCGCCGTCCTCTCGCGAGGCTCGCTCGTCGAAATAAAACGGTGCGGTGCCAAGCGTCGTCCCCGTCCTCATTTCGACCTCGCTCTCCCTCTCTTCCTCTCGGTGCGTGGCCGGGCGGCATCTGCGCCCCCCTCTCCCCCCCGCGGCGCGAGTAATATACGGCGCGGGCGGGCGGGCGCCTGCCTCCCGGGGAATATGAACGGCAATTTTCGAGCGCGAGCGGCGGGTGGCCGTGGCGAGGGGCGCATCCAGGAGGCCGTGGCGAGGGGACGCATCCAGTAGGCCCTGGCGGCGCTCGGAGCTCAGAAGGAGGCAGGTGAGGGAGGCGAGACGGCAACGGGGGCCTCGATTTGGAGACAAAAAAAAGAAAGGTTTCGGGAAAGTGGGAATGTTGCTTCTTTTCAGAATATGTTTCGTAATTCGAAGAGAAAATGGTTGCGAAAAGGTGGGGATGTTGATTCCATTCGTAATTCGAAGAGAAAAGGGTTATTGAAAAGATGGAGATGTTGCTTTGTTTGGTTATTGAAAAGATGGAGATGTTGCTTTGTTTCAGAATTTCAAAAAAGGTGTAAAGGCGGAGAAGTTGCTTCTTTCCGCAATTCGAAGACAAAAAGATTTCGACAAGGTGGAGACGTTGCTTCGTTTCATAATTCGAAGACGAAAAGGTGGAAATGTTGGTTCGTGTCATAATTCGAAGACAAAAAGGTGTCGTAAAGTTGGAGATGTTGTTTCCTTTCGCAATCCAAAGAAAAAAATGATTTTGAAAAAGTGGAAATGTTGCTTCCATTCTTAATTTGAAGAGAAAAGCATTTTCGAAAAAGTGAAAATGTTACTTCGTTTCATAATTCGAAGAAAGAAAAGTTCTTGAAACGGTAGAGACATAGCTTAGTTTCATATTTGGAAGACAAAAAGGTTGCGAACAGGTGAACATTTTGGTATGTTTTACAATTTGAAGACAAAATGTTTCCAAAATGTGGAGATGTTCCTTCATTTCATTATTGAAAGAAGAAAAGTTTCGAAAAGGTGGGGATCTTGCTTCACTTCATAATTCGAAGACAAACTGTTTCAAAACGGTGGAGATGTTGTTCGCTTCGTAATTCGAAGACAAAAAAGTTTCGAACAGGTGGAGATGTTGCTGCGTTTCATATTTTAATTACTTATTTTCACGGATTCATAAAGTCATTATCTCCATTTTCTCTCACATTGTTAGATCGCCAAATAATTAGATACCACATTTTATATGGTTTTGCATTTTCTATGTCTCTAATAATTGCCATAATATTTCGAAAGCTTTTTCTCGCAATATTTACTTCCTAATTGCTGAACCGCACTGAAGAGGCAAACGAAGGGAAATAATCAAATTCACTGTAATATTTGCATATGAATGAAAGATTTCCTCTGATAGATCACGGTTTCTCATATATTTTACGCACACATTTTTTACACATTTTTTAAATACAGTACAATTTGCTCAATAAGAAATCTCATGGGACCAGTATTTTGTCCGCATTCGACAAGATTGGTGCCTTGGGTAAGCAATGTAATACCGTGCAATTATGTACACAATGGTCAGTTTTTCACATAGTTCTACTGTAATTTATATCTATCACTCCATTGCATTCCATGCTGTATTTCGCTTCTTTCATGATATTTAAAGCATTGTCATCTTTAATTTTCCTACAGTATCTTGTTTTCAGGGTTTTTGCTGGGATTCCTCCATGTTTCACATCTCCATCATTCAAATGATTTCATAGAAACTTCATAAATATATCATTGAAATGTTACGAGGAAAACGGAAACACTACACAAGTAAAACTGCAATTAAAATTCTTGAATGCGCAGTCATTATATGCCATATTTCTCTGGCAACCAATATTTACTAACCTCTGTCTTTTCACATAAAATATACTCACGAAAGAGAATACTTAAAACGCAAAAAAATATAATTGTCTCAGTTTTGCATAGACATTATACAGTTCCTGAAGGAAATTTCATTCATCAAGAGCAATTATTTGAGCATGGAACCATTTACAAGTTTACTAATTGGTTTCAAGAGCAAATCTCGCGGGCAATGTCTCGTATAATTTTCGTTTCTTTTTTATCTTTTTTTTCATTTCATTCGACTTTTCTGAAAGTGTATTAAATGAATCATCTCAACTGCAGAGATAACACACATATGGGACTCATTCGCGAAAAGAGAATTCAAAATTCTCTACCCAAAGCCGTTTTACAAAAAGTGCTAAAATTGGATCCGTAACAACTTTCGCGCGAAAGCGTCGGAGTTTCGAGAGAAATTTCATTAAGCGTTGGTCGCGGCGCATCGTGCACGTTCCATTCACGGGAACTCACCGCAGCAGTCGGCACAAAATGAAAAAAATGGAGGAAGACCTCGAGACGAAAAAGAGAGGACATCGACGAGAAGCAAACAGGCGCGTGTCTAGAAAGTTTTGTCAGTTTTTGGCGTCGCAACGCAAAAGCGTATTTTTTTACAGAGTATTTCGGGAAGGGCAAAGCATAGGAAATAATTAAAAGGGGGCTAGAAAAGGCATCGTGCACTGGCACAAATGACCACAAGTATTCGTTTAAAATTATTGTGAAAAAGCAACAAACATGTAGAGTAGTTAGCATTTGTGAACGATAAGAGATTAAAATTGCTTACCTGCAATACTGTTTCGGTAACGGGAACATGTTACATCATGGATCTGATACTTTGCAACTGTTCTTTTTTTCCGTGGCTCTTTAAAAGTAATATTTAAAACATAAATAAATAATTTAGTCACTTTTGGCTACATAATACACTATCATGATTGGCAGAAGCAACATATTAGTATTTGCAGTATATTAATTTGTACTATATGTACTGTAGTTACTTATATAATTGTACTATTTTCTTCTAACATTCCTTCTATGGCATAACAATTTGGAGTTCTTATTGTATAAAGTTGTAATATGCGTGTGTGCGTATTTATGTAAGTAATGTATGTATGTTATGCATATATGCAAGTTAAACATCGAAACGCAACGATTTTAAATTTAGATGGGGAAGTAATAACATTAACATTTCGTGGTATGTGAAGCAATTTATCGGTCACCATAAAATCTCACGATTTAAGCGAAAATTTACGACATTTCTGCCTTAGTAAATAAATGAATTCTATTGCTGCAGCACGTTAATATATATATATATATATATATATATATATATATATATATATATATTAAAGCGATATTTGCGATATATATTTAAACAATTTTCCTTCATCGCGGTTCGAGGGAGATGGATCAGAATAAGTCTTCTGGATTGCACCGAAAAATGTTAGAAACAGAAGCCACACGAGATGCCATCCTCGAAAAAAAAAGAAGCACTATATGAAAGGTATATCAGGAATTTAAAGCAGGTAAACACATAATAACGTTGACGTGATTACTGAAGCTGAAATGCTTGCTTTTTTTAAGAACTTGGTTAGATAATTTATACTTATTCCTTTTATAAATTCAAACCTTTTTCTTACATTTTGCTTCATAAAGTCACAGGCCCATAACGCAACTTCATTTTGGGTTTATTATTCAATGCTGATAGGCACAATCTAATTATGCTAATTGAATGGGTGAAAACCAGACGATATAAGTGATCTATGATTCTGAGAAAAACGTGTTTATTTTAGGCTATATTTCAGTGGCAATGTATTTTCGTGGTTTCAATGAACAACTAAAATACCACGGTTTTAATGATCAAACAAAGCACCACGACTACACAGTAATATTGACTAAAATAAACAGATGTCTCTGAATTCATACAATGTCACTTATACAATTTTGGTTTTCACCCATTTAATTTATGAAATATACATTTTTCTAATTGTACTATTAATACTATAATTAAGAACAATTATCCCCAAAACTACCAAGAGTTCCTTTTATTCGGATTTGTTCGTATCTGATTTGTTTTGTGCATCGCCATGTTTTTTCTTAATAAACAGTTGACTATGAATCGATGGTTGTTCTTTACGTTTCTAAGGATGTTAAATTTCTGAACATTCAGGTATGCAGTGCACGTAACAAACCTGTAGGGTTGCATGTAGACTGAGGTTGAATAGCATGTGACCGATAAACATATCGCTCGTGGACTGTAATAGTGCTCAACTGAAAAAGAAAATACGAATTTTGCGTTGAACCACTCTTTAGAATTGCAAATTGCTCTACTTTTCAGCAGCAAAAGTATCTTACAATACAGTATTCCACTAACAAATGGCAGAAGTGTCAATGCAAGAATGATGCATTTCAATACAAGGTGAAAACTTCAACCTGAGTTATCTCAACACCTGATTTGTTTAGTAGTGCGAATATCGCATTTACTAAACGACATTAACATCACATTAGAGAGGTGAGAGGAGGAAGGATTTTAACTTCGTCAAAATAACGCCCCATCAAGTGACTTTTCCGAAAAAAATGATATCCAAATCACCACCCTTTTTCTGGGTTAGGTAATGTCACTCGTCACGTATCGTCTATCAACCTCGCTGTCGATGTGCACTGCTGGTATATTTTGATGAATACTGACACGCGCTTCACGTTTTGGAAAAATTTTAGTAAATGTTGACCTAAAGCGAACGCTTGGCACACAGATACACAATGTGAAAAGATTTAGTTTTTTTCTGGGCCACAAATCTTAGTAATATCAGGGGAGATTCATTATTTAGCACATCCTTTTCTCTACATCCCTGCGCAGTTTGGGTCGCAATTGTTATATCTATATAGTTATTATTTGTTGTTCTAAGTTCAACAAGTCCTCCGTTAAATGGTTTGTCAACATTATATGACAAACGTGAGAGAGACGTGGCGCTTTATCACATGGATTGAGCAAGGACTCTTTAGCCAGTGGATTGAAGTCCGCCTGGAGCTGCCCGGTGTGTCGTATCCAGAGCAACGATGGCTGCAGAACGCACCCTCATCATGGTTGCCGCTTCAGTGTTGGTACGACAATTCGACGCGCTGCGACACCACGGACAATGGATGATATGAATAAAAAAGCTATTACTTCTTTCTCGATTTTTGAAAGCAATCCCTTCAAATATCTAGTGGCGCTCAATCAGCAGTTCTTTCTCGCCCGTATTTTCATGCAAAATTCCGCGGGAAGTAATCGAATTTTACAAAAATTGTACGTGACCTTGTTTCAAAATCTATCTCTAAGGAACAGATTTCATTAAGAAAAAAATATGTATCTAAAGACGCCGAAAATAGTTTGAACTTTTGCAATTTTTGAAAAATCAGGTTTTCAACGAACAAGAGACCTGCATAATAGGTTCTTCATAGTAACCAACAACTAAACTTAAACAAAAACGATGAAGCCATTTTTAAAAAAATGTCCTAGCTGCTTCATGCAAAGTACCCCCCAAAATTAAAATATCGTTTTCAAGCGACATCCATTGAGGAATATCAGTTTTGGAGATAATCAGCTGGAGAGTTGAGCCGCTAAAGATCCTCACGGACGGACAAGCGGTCAGACTTATGCCGTCATTCGATTTTTCGGTATCAGCGACCAACATAACATGGATTCTGGCTACATGGAGGATTATTAGCTATGTTAGAGGATTTTTTCTAAATTTAACAACTGTATTTATCCAAATTTTCGATACTAGGGTCCTGTAACAAGAGTTTTTCTGCAAAAAATTATGTGTTTTGAACAATGCATAGTATTGTAAGGTAACTGTAAAGTAAAATAAAATAAAATAAAATTCTAGTATTTTATTAAAATTTCAACGAATTACATTAAAAATAACCTTAAACGCCGTGTTTTATATAAAACTGATGTTTCACTTCTTTCACATAAATGGATAAGAAAGCCCGGGTATTTTGCTAGTAAACGCACAACAGAAAAATAGAAGGATGAGATGAACTTAAAAGAGGAAAAGAACAAATAAAGGAAAGAACAGAGAATGCTAAAGAAGTTAGTCATGAATAGAAAAAGGAAGGAGGCCCGTGTACATGACTGTGATGTGGATGCGCCGAGAAAAAGTAAAATTAATAGAAAAGATAAATAGAAAACAATCGATAAAGCGAAAAATAGAAGAAAGAAGAACTGAAAAGGAGACCAAAAAAGAGAGAGAAAGCATCAAAAAATAAAATAGAAAGAAGAAAAAGACTACGACCGATTTCATGACTGTGATGGGTAGTATTTACTCCGAGTCGCCGAGAAAAACAACAAAAACATAAAAATTTAAAATATAAAATAAAAGGGAAAATAGAAGAATGACTAACTAAAAGAAGAACTAAAGAGGCCAGAAAGAAACAAATAAGGAAAAACGAAAATAGAAGAAAAAAACGTCGCTCGATAACTGATGAGTAGCATTTTCTCCAAGTCGACAGGAAAATTACTAATATAGAAAAAACTAACAGAAAATAACCGATAAAGAAAAAACAGAAGAAATAAATAGAAGAACGTAAAAGGGGAAAATAAAAGAAAAAAAGAAATTAGAAGACGTCGATCGATTTCATGACTGCGTGATGTGTACCATTAACTCCGAACCGCCCTGCTCACGTGGGAGCGTGCTGAATGAAGGGCGTGGGCGAGAGCGAGGGCGAAGGGGCTGGGGGCGGCGAGAGAGGGGGCGGGGCGCGCAACAGCTGATAATTCCCCGTTTATGTGAGCGCTCGTGGCCGGCCACGGAGATTTTTATCCACACGCCACCAGCCAGCAACCGGCCGACTCAAACATTTAGGGCCAGCGGGCGGGGCGGGGCTTCGCAATGGTGGCGGCAAATCCGCGGTGAGCGCAAAAAATTCGCGGATGGCGCGGCAAATACGCATTGCGAATTTGCCACGACCACCGCAAATTTGCCGCGCCCACTGCGAATTTGACGCGCTTACCGCGAATTTGACGCGCTTACCGCGAATTTGACGCGCTTACCGCGAATTTGACGCGCTTACCGCGAATTTGACGCGCTTACCGCGAATTTGACGCCCTTACCGCAAATTTGACACGCTAACTGCGAATTCGCCGCACCCACCGCGAATTGGCCGCGCCCACCGCGGATTTGTCGCGACCACCGCGAATTTGCCACGACCATTACCAATTTGGCGCGCCCACTGCGAATATGCCACGCCCAATGCAAATTTGCCGCCCCCACCGCTGATCTGCATCGCTCACCACGGATTTAATGTGCCCACCGCGGATTTGCCACGACCTCTGCGGATTTGCCGCGACCTCTGCGAATTTGCCGCGACCTCTGCGAATTTGCCGCGACCTCTGCGAATTTGCCGCGACCTCTGCGAATTTGCCGCGACCTCTGCGAATTTGCCGCGTCCTCTGCGAATTTGCCGCGACCTCTGCGAATTTGCCGCGACCTCTGCGAATTTGCCGCGACCTCTGCGAATTTGCCGCGCCCACCGCGGATTTGGCGCGCCCACCGCGGATTTGACGCGCCCACCGCGGATTTGGCGCGCCCACCGCGGATTTGGCGCGCCCACCGCGGATTTGGCGCGCCCACCGCGGATTTGACGCGCCCACCGCGGATTTGGCGCGCCCACCGCGGATTTGGCGCGCCCTCCGCGGATTTGCCGCGCCCACCGCGGATTTGCCGCGCCCACCGCGGATTTGCCGCGCCCACCGCGGATTTGCCGTGCCCACCGCGGATTTGCCGTGCCCACCGCGGATTTGGCGCGCCCACCGCGGATTTGGCGCGCCCACCGCGGATTTGCCGCGCCCACCGCGGATTTGCCGCGCCCACCGCGGATTTGCCGCGACTATTGCGAATTTGCCGCGCCTACTGCGAATTTGCCGCGCCTACTGCGAATTTGCCGCGCCTACTGCGAATTTGCCGCGCCTACTGCGAATTTGCCGCGCCTACTGCGAATTTGCCGCGCCTACTGCGAATTTGCCGCGCTTACTGCGAATTTGCCGCGCCTACTGCGAATTTGCCGCGCCTACTGCGAATTTGACCCGCTTACCGCGAATTTGACACGCTAACTGCGAATTTGCCGCGCCTACTGCGAATTTGCTGCGCCCACTGCGAATTTGCCGCGACCATTGCGAATTTCCTGCGGAGGCACGTGAAGGGTCTGGTAGAAGCGTGGTGGGGCGTGGTCTGGCGTTGAGGGACGTGTTGGGCCTTGGAGAGGCGTGGAGGGGCGTGGAGGGGCAGGGAGAGGCGTGGAGTGGCGGGGAGGGGAAGGGCGGGGAGGGGCGGGGAGTGCGGGGAGGGGCGGGGCTGGGAAGGGCGGGGATGGGCGGGGGAGGGCGGGGCGGAGCGGAGCTAGGCGGGGCAAGTCGTGGTTGGCGTTTACTACCGGTAAAAGAGCGACAGCTATTTGCACGCGCGCTTCCGACTCTCCCTCGTCCGCCTACGCCTCCCCTGCAGACACACGCCCCGTCCCCGCGGCCACCGCCGCACCCGCCACCACGCACCCTCACACCCGCTCTCGGAAACCAGAGCTCCCGAGCGAGTTCAGGGCGTCCACTGACGCCTCTCACTGCCTCTGAACGGAAGGTAATGGGGTTGCACTCCCAACAGTGGCTGACTTGTCGACACTAACTACATACGTAAGTCAAAATCAGGCGTTGCTCGGAGGACAATTCTAGCGGCAAGATGCTGGTCGTCGCTATGATAACTTTTCGTTATTCTTTTGAAGAATTTGCTTAGTGCAAAGACATTTGTTTTAATAAATAACGTTTTGATTCCCAGGCGTTTGTTGACCGTTTGAGTCTCACAACCCAGACGAACCCTGACGTACAAGACGAGCCGTACGAAATAAGAGAGAAAATAAGTGCAAGTGATGAAGGAAAAGATCGGGTGAAGCGTTGGCGAAGCGTTGGCGAAGTGTTGGCGAAGTGTTGGCGAAGTGTTGGCGAAGCGTTGACGAAGCGTTGACGAAGCGTTGACAAAGCGTTGACGAAGCGTTGACGAAGCGACGGCGAAGCGACGGCGAAGCGACGGCGAAGCGACGGCGAAGCGACGGCGAAGCGACGGCGAAGCGACGGCGAAGCGACGGCGAAGCGACGGCGAAGCGACGGCGAAGCGACGGCGAAGCGACGGCGAAGCGACGGCGAAGCGACGGCGAAGCGACGGCGAAGCGACGGCGAAGCGACGGCGAAGCGACGGCGAAGCGACGGCGCAGCGACGGCGAAGCGACGGCGAAGCGACGGCGAAGCGACGGCGCAGCGACGGCGAAGCGACGGCGAAGCGACGGCGAAGCGACGGCGAAGCGACGGCGAAGCGACGGCGAAGCGACGGCGAAGCGACGGCGAAGCGACGGCGAAGCGACGGCGAAGCGACGGCGAAGCGACGGCGAAGCGACGGCGAAGCGACGGCGAAGCGACGGCGAAGCGACGGCGAAGCGACGGCGAAGCGACGGCGAAGCGACGGCGAAGCGACGGCGAAGAGACGGCGAAGCTGCGGTATTATGCGAGGCGAGAGCAGAAGGAATGGAACGGAACAGAACACAGTGATGCCGGCCTGATCTGGCCTCAGAGGGTGACGAAGTATACTACTCCACGACTGGAGTAGGGGGGGGGGGGGGGGGGGCGTGCAGTGAACCCCTTTTTATAGCCGGGCCCTTCGTCGGTAAGTTTTTAAAATGAAAATAAAAAAAGATGAGCGAGGAGGGGGCATAAAGCGGGCTCAACATCCCTTGCGCGAGTCTCCAAGCAATATAGAGGCCCTCCAATAAATTGTTACAACTTTTAGGGGCGAGCTTTTTATTGGAAAACAAACAAAAAAAAATGAAAAGGAAAAACGACGTGTTTTGAAGGTGGATGTATTACAAGGAAGTTCAGAAAATGAAACGAATTTGTGCATACTTTTACGAACGATAATAATATGACAAAGAATATTCTAAACTGACGCAAATCTATTTTGTACTATAAAGTATTATTTCGCTTATTTTGCTTTCATCTAAGAAACGAAACACAAATTTCACCGACAACAAGCTGTAAAAAAAATCTTGATATGTCGATTGAGAAAATTCAAGATAAGTTTCTCCAAAAACTTGTAGAAATTAAAAAAAAAATAATATGCGAAAAGTATCATCATTGGCAATTTTTGACATGTTTTGAAGATATCATATATTAAGTGATTTATTTATCACATTAAGCAACTGATTTTTAAAATGAACAAAAATTGTTTCAATATCAAGTATTGTTATAGAAATGCCTCGGTCCGAATATTTTTGTGAAAAATTGCAAACTACCTTCTACAAATGAAATAGAATCCATCTCCAAATGGGGAACATTCTACTTAGCTTGTTAAATCATACACCTGAAACATAAAATTTATTTTTGATTGTCTTTTTAATATAATTGATTAGCTATTCAAACTTCTTTCCGAAACAGCGGGTATGTAATCTGACAAAGCATTCCTTTTCGTTCCTTTATTCAATTCAACATCCATTTTCACTCGACAAATCTAGAAGTAGTGTGGTTGACTTTTCTCCGGGCTGCTTGTGGTGCACTTTCGAGAGAATCTTTTACGACTGAGATCTTACGGGTACAATTTTCGCTGCAGTTCCAGAGTAACGGACTAAAGAGATAAGGAAACTAAATAGTACGAAAAAGTATGTGCCATTCTGTAGAACCACTACTACATAAATGGTTTTATCCTGGAGAACATTTCTTCATAAATTCAATATCACTAGCTCTAGGTCCGTACTCTGTTGCCCGGTTCACTCGAGTCCGGTTGAGTATGTTAAAACTTCGCTTCAAGAAACAAGATAAAACTAGCTTACCAGTGCGAGACCTCTTGCGCATTAAACCCTACCCTCTTCTCTATCCTTCCATTTCCACACTAAGGAGGAAAGTTGTTAACGAAACGTGTTTATTTGTTTTAAAAAAATGTATAAAGCTAATTTCCAGTGCAGTTCTAGAATATCGATAAAAAATAGAAAATAATGCAATTGAAACTTGAAACAAATGTTCAATAAAGGTTCATGCAGTATTACAGACAGATGCCGTTGCAACAATTCACAACACTACCTTAAAAACATTTGAAGTAATTATATAATCTTCCTTGAGAGTTTGCTTTTCACTTTCCTTGATAGTCACACAAATATTAGAAAAGCTTTTAACTCTTGAAAACCTACATAAAGGTGTTCATGGGAAAATTCAGGATCGGGCAAGTACAGATCTCCTTTTTGCAATGTTTGAAATTGCAAAGCAAGCAAAGTATTGAATAGCGGCGATCCAGCAAAAATGTAACCAAATACCCAAGCGATCTCGCCCTGTATATGACGCTGGGCGTTGCATTTACAGGTTCAATGTTCCAAAATTCCAGGTTTTAAGTCTCTCAAACTCTTGGTTTTGGGGATTTTTTAACTATATGGATTTTAAGGCTGGTGCTCGAGTTGCGGGTTGCAATTTACATGATAGTCAGATGCGCGTTTTTGAACAAATTCTTCATATTACTTTCTCGCTACGAAGTAGTGTAGCGATTCAAGATGCAATGTATGCCTGACGTCAAGAAAGCGTTTATGTACACGGCCTACTTGGGACTGAAATACAGGTTGGCAGTTCGGGCACTATGGAGACGGACGAGATATACCGAAAAACGAAATTAACAACCAGAAGAGGGGTAGATGCCTCGCTGAACGGACGAAAATTTGTCTTGAAAAATAGGTTACGTTTTGGAATATAGAAGGAAATTAAAGGTCTCTGAGTACAGACGAGGGACAGATGTGTTCAAATGTGGGAGAGATATGGATATATTGAAAGGAATTTTAGTATTGTCCAGGTTTTTCTTTCAGTTACCAGTTGTGTAAAGTTTATCTTCTTCTTTTTAATAATAATAATAATAATAATAATAATGTTAATAAATGTTTCATTTTGATTTTGTAATAGGCAGAGTTTTTAAAATAAATAAACCAGGTTGTTGCCATTGTTCAAATCTACAGTGTATGTCATAGAATCAACAGCTCCTATAAAAAAAGGAAATGGATGCATCGTTGGTACATTTATGTATAACGTGAATTAAAAATCACGTGCATAAAAAGGATTGCAAATCACCGAATTCAACGGCAGAGACCTCTTTTTGTTTTTTGCACTCGAATGTAATAAACACATCTATTATTTATCTATTATTACACATCTATTATTATATTCTCTTCGTTTGTTTAAGAAATTGTCCAATCGTAGTTGAAGGGTAACACAGAAATTGTCATATTATGATATTACATATCCATTAACAATATCGCGAGAAAGTACGTGCAATTGTTGCACTAGTATTTGTTTTTGTAAACATCGGTTAAGCTTTGAGAGATTACACTATCACTACAGATTCGGAAAGTTTCTAATTATAAAATTTCTAAATAATGTAGCAGCAACTCCTACTGTTAAGAAAGACAGAGGAAAACTCAGAAAGAAAAGACAGAGGATGATGCAGTCCACCACTGACGGCGACTATTGGTTTGCGATTGATTTACTGTCTGATTGATAAGTAATTTCAGTCCCGTCAACTCCCAGTGTCATTAGTCAAGTGTTAGGAGAGGCGGCGGTGATTTTTCTGGCTGCATGGCAACATCCGACGTCGACCTACAGTCGGCTGGCGGAATTTTCCCTCAACCAGGTATCTCCTCCGGGCGGGACACCCCGCCAGCCGGGACAAGCTCCAAGCTCCCGACCGACCTCCCGAGATGTGTGGTAGTGTAGTACTTGCGAGTGTGTGTGTGTGTGTGTGTGAAAGGAAAAGGAAGGGAAAAAAAGAACAGGACAAGGAAGAGATCGCGCGCCGCCCGTGGCCCGTTTGTTAGGGTACTGCTCCGGCATTTGTCCGGTGCAGATCGGACAAACGACGGAAAACTACCGATCCGGCCGCTAGAATTTTCCGTCAGTCGGCAGCTGAATCGACCTAGCTGCCATTGGTGCAAAATCCCGCCATCGTCGGAACGCAAACCTTCGGATGTCCTGGTTCCAGGGACACTGCACTGACACTAACTGATGTCCTTCGCCACCTAAGTTGGTCCATTCGTAGGCGAAGTTAGTAAGATTCGAATTAGAAAAATGGTTTGCGGGCAAAGAAACCTCACTGACTGTAGCGAAACCGCTTCTATCACAAGACTGTTAATGATTCCAGGCGTGCCAACGGCTATGGTCGCGTAAGTGTTGTGCATGTTTTTTTCCTCGCTTGGTGGCGCCGATTTTTCCCTGCTCGATGCCGAGATCAGGCGCTGACCTATCATCGGCTAGCGGGCTTTACCCTAACCTTACTATCTCCCATTTGCGTGGCGTCCCTTCAGCCGGGACAAGCTCTAAGCTCCCGACCGGTCTCCCGGCATCTGTAGTAATGAAGTGCCAGTTAGTGTAAGTGTGTGTAAGGGGCATGGTACGACAAGACGACGGTTGATCTCCCGAAAAGTGCAGTAGTGTAGTACACGCGAGAGTGCGAATGCGAGTGTGTGTGTGTGTGTGTGTGTGTGCGTGGGTGTGGAATAAAAAGGAAGGAAAGGAAGAGGGCAGGGAGATGAAGGAAAGAAAGAAAAGAACAGGAAGAGATTGCGCGCGATCCGTCGTCCGTTTATTAGGGTACTGCTACGGCCTTCGCATCGTAGAAACCTCGGTATAACTACATATCAGAGCAGCCGGCCGCTAGAATTCTCCTCCAGACACCGGCAGAATTAGACCTAGCTCACAAGTTAGTGTCGAAAATGCTTCCACCTTGAGAAATGGAAGTCTAGGACCTCCCGGTCAGGGGGACTGCAGTGACATCCGTTTATGCCACCTCCTTCTGTTAAAAACCGCTTCGAAGCACTCCTTAAAGAAGCACATCTTTCCACGCAACGCAGTCTCTTGGCCACCCCGCTTCAACCCTGCCTCACCCCGGCTGCTCTTTGCGCTGATACGATTACCTTGAGCCGCACCAGGGGAAAACACAAGACAATCGCATCACGGCCGGCCAATCACAGAACGCGGCGCATTAGCATTCAGGGTTGCCAACCGAGCGAGCAAGACAGAGTGAAGGAACTAGTGAAGCACTCGAAACCTGAGATGGAGCAACAAAAGAAAGGAAGGAAAAAAGAGTAACTGTCAAATTGAATTGAAATTCATTTCGAGTTTCTTTTTAAAAACCTGCGTCTCGGAGAGGGGGAGGGGGCTGTGGACGCGAATTAACGAAGGCACAACGGGCAATTTCTCGCCCAGGGAAGGTTCTCTTGAGGCGGCGACGAGGGAGAAGTTACAAGCGAAATGTTGGGCGGGGCAAGGGGGCGGGGTAGGAAAGGTAGGAAGGAGGTGAGCGTGGCAGGGCGGGTGGGGCTACAATAAGTGGGCGGGGCGTGTCAGGGTGAGGAGAGAGGATGGAGCGGAGAGGGGCGGGGTGGGGCGGGGAGAGAAGGTGGACGGAGGGGCTGCAAGGCTTTGTGCGGGGCGTGTCAGGGTGAGGCGGGGTGGCGGAGCGGAGAAAGGGGGGCGGGCGGTGCAAGGAGACGAGCGGGCGGGGGCGGGGCAGGACGGATGGACTGGGGCGTGGGGCGGGGCAAGAGGGCAGCGCGGGTTGGATGGAGCGGAGAGGAAAGGGATGAGGGAGCGAGGTGAGCGGAGAGGTGGTGAATGGAGGGGCAGAGTGGAGTTGGCGCAGCGGGGAGGAGCGGGGCGGGGCGCGGAGCGGGGAGATGCCTGGTAGGAAGGATGGACGTGGAAGCGGGGCGAGCAGAGGTGTGTGCAGGGAGAGGGAGTTGGTTGGTTCGGGGCGGGGAGGAGCAGAGGGATTGGGCGAGGAGAGAACGAGCGGGGAGGGGCCAGGTAGGAAGGACTGTCGTGCGATACAAGCGGGACAGGAAGGTGACGGGTCGGGGCTGGGTATGGTTGAGGAGCGGGGAGGGATATTAGGAGAGAAGGACCAGGGAAAGGCGAAGAAGGAAGGAGGGAGGGGGAGTGGGTGGGGGCCAGAGTGGGGTGGGCATACGGAGGACCCCAAATGGAATGGAGCGGGGAGTGTGTGTGTGTGTGTGTGTGTGTGTGTGTGTAGGAACTGAAAGGAGATGAGCGGGGGAGGGTGTGGCGGGGCGAGTCGGGACGAAGCGAGGCGGGGTGGGGCGAGGGAGGGCAATGTTAGGCCAGGCGGGGAGAGATGAGCGAGGCAGGGAGATGCGAGGCGAAGCTGGGGGGAGCGAAACGGCGGGGAGGCGTGGGGTGGAGGGGAGAGATCGGGCGAGGCGGGACGGGGGAAGGAGCGACGGAGCGGGGTGGGGCAGAGGGAGGAAAAGGCAGCGCACAGTCGGCGCGGCGTGGCGGAGCGGGGCATGGCGTCGTCGTCCTCGTCGGGGGGGGGAGGGATAAGGGAAGGACTGAACTGAAGGGGACCGAGCCGCCCGGGGGTGGGGGGCGAGGTCTCGTCTCGCGAAGGAGAAGAAAAATGATTTTTCGCGAGGCGTCTTGATGAATTCGTACCATGCTGAAGCGGGACGTGACTCCAGAGCACCGCAAGAGGCGGAATAGGCGCTCGCGACCGCTCGAGATGCGAACAGCGCTCGAGACGGCGGGTGGGAGGGAGCGAGTAACATGCAGCGGTGGCGTCAGAGCTCGTCCCAGGGCCCAGCAACTCTCCATCATAATTGGGAACAAAGGTAGAGGATGCGCTAGTGTCGCCAGATACAGCTGCTGGTAAGGCTCGCCAACTTTCGCACATAAATATTGGTCAAGAAATACGAATACACTTTGATTATGAGCAATTTCTGAAATTAATTACAAAAGAAGTTAAATACTATGTGTTTATCTTCTAAAATTCATTTATTGATAATAATACACTCATGGAAGAAATGGTAGCGCGAACAGCGGCGCGATCTTTTGTATCAAGCGCGTGTGTTTGCGTCCCGAGAACCCACGCGCGTTTTAAATAGCATTGGTATCAGTTCGTATATTAGCTCGTGTAAGAAGGTGATGCTCTAGAGCGCGCCACTTTAATGGTCCCCACCACGTTATATGGGAGTTATAAGGTCCTGGCTCGCCCCCAGCCAATCCCTTTGGAGGGGGCCTACGAAGGTTTTAAAAAAAAATTAAAAACATTTGTTATTATATTCCGTATAACTTTTGCAGTGTATAGATGAGTGAGTAAAAACCAGAGCGGTATACGTGACATTTTATAAATCTTTAGAAAAACATCTTTATTTTACGCATCATGTCAGTTACAAATGTAATTTCGCAGTTTTAACAAACAATTGCATTACTGTGGTTTTAATGATGAAACAAAGCACCACGACTTCACAATGATATTAAATTAAATAAACAGTTTTCTCGGAATTTAAGAAATGTCACTTTTACCGTTCTGGTTTTCACCGATTCATGATGCTACACAATTTTATTTTTTTAATAATTACATAATTCTAACATAATAAATATTCAAATCAATTTTGCCATTTCAAGGAAGGTAACAAGTGCAACTCTAGGCCTTTTGCGGGGAGAAGGAATGACGCCACCAGCAGCCGACACTGGGTGGCACAGGTAATAGATGAAGACGTCCATGAAGTCCGCTTTACACAGTTCTTTTGTCGTCCTTTTTTCTGTACAGAACAAGAACATTTTTTACACGTTTCTGTTTCAATATCGAAAGTACATCAAAGAATTTTAGCGTTTCAAACGGTCATTTCGTTATCTGCACTTAATCACGAAATAATCTATCCATCAAGAAAAAAGAGTTGGACAAGAAATATAGTTTGGCATAAAACGCGTTACAAATTAATCGTTGGACAGACTTCAGGATGTTTCACGTCACTTGCGGAGGTCGAAGGCCGAATTTTGTTACCGAACTTGCAACGAAGCGCCACATCTCTTATCACGTGAGGTAACTAGGGGCGGATATTAATAACCTAAACCATTGCTAAAAATGATCAATAAAACGCTCTTAAACTGTCTTTAAAATGACCTAAAAGCACAGAAAAATTATTTTTTCTGGGGCTCACTGTGGAGTAATCCTCCGTTAATATTTATACTTACAATCTCGTCTTTCACAGTGAGGTCAGTCGACTCAGGAATTGTCGGCAGGTAGCGTCTTTGCGCTTGCGTCATCTATCCATCGGCCAGAATTTGAAAGGAATAAGGATAGGGGTAATGTTGAGAACGCAGGCGTTGGACTAGCCCCTCTAACGCAGGCAAACTCGTTTTGTCGTAACAAATTTCACATATAGTTCTACGGGGATTATACGGGAATCTAACCGGGTACCGTGAAAGTCAAGCGACTTCGGCCTCAGCCACGAGAGCGGCGAATTAATTGCGACGTCTTTCATACAACCTGTAACAAGTGCCAATCTTAAACACTCTTCTCAGACTGAAATTACGCTTTCACGTCGTAAAAAATAAGATTACAAGATCAATAATTTGATTCGTTGCTAAAAACGCTGAGTTGTTAAAAAATACTTTCCGCCGTTTCTGTTGTTCCGTATTTACAATAAGAAAATAAATTTGTTGAAAAGAAGATATTTTAACACCCTTCGGGATATAGGTTGACAAATATCTGGAACGGCGACGCGATAAAAAAGTAATACCAAACGCAAGCAGGCAACAAAAGGCACGGCACGGGGGACGGCATTAAGAAAAGACGGAGGTGATAAACGAAAGCTCCAGGACAGAAGATGAGGGACTACAGATATGCTAATGGTTTCTCTCCCCAACGAAAGCTGAGGACGTCAGTCATACAATTAGACAAGAAGGTTTTCGCGCCACCCCTCATAAACGATGTTTTCATGCAAGTTTGTGTACGCGTGTTGGCAGGAGATGGAACGTAAGCGATTTTTGCTGTGACAGATCATGCTTCTGACGGATTGTTCCTCTGCCAGTTCGTAGACGGCGAACATTTTAGTATACAATTTTTCGTCTAATTAGATTTTGTTGAAAGGCAATACGTCAACAAAACTAGTATGGTGAGAAATCGTGGAATACCCTAACTTTTGCTTCCCTTAGCGACGTGAGTTATAATCGAACAACTACTTATCTTATTTTTAAAATGTTCATTCATCATTAAAAAATTCTAAACTCAGGGATGACTGGCCTTCAGAAAAAAATCTCTGGATTTAATATTGTAGTTTTTGAAAATAAGTTTGAACTTTGTATTGTTTAAAATTTAATGTTTCAATGAAACTGGGAACTGTACCATTCTTATAAATGAACTTTCGTATATTCCACTATTTTATTTTAACTTTCACCCACTTCATAAAACTTTGAAATTTCACAGGAGCTTCATGTACAATGATAAAGTAAAATGAAAATTTCTAATGAACCCCGAAGAGGCACGACTATAGGTTACTCCTGAAGCATTTACCAAATTATAGCTCAAAAGCAGCAGTACACGTATTAGAGAATATGAAGAAAACGTAAATATAAGAGTAGTTTGTAAAAAATGCGGAAAAAATATATTTTGTTTATATTGAATTGAATTGTTGCCATATTTTAAGTTGCGAGACACGAGCCAACAGGCCCGCTCTTCCGTCTGACCACGCATAGGTATTTCGCACCGCTCCTTTCTTCCACTAGCGGAGAAAGGAGGTATTACTTTCGCGACGAAACAGGCGATTTGAATTTAGCTCAGAGGCTTCATTTAAACTTTATCTTTTATACGCAGCAAATCTACTAACATGGAACAGCTGGCTTTTCTTCCTTTCCGAAGGAAGGCGAAGGAAGCTTTTCGACCTTAAAAGTCCACGGCTTCGGTCGGGTTTGAACCCGTGAACGTGAGTTAAGCAGTCCGATATGCTAACCGTTACACCATCGCCGCCGCACATTCTTTATATTTCATTAGATAATTTGAAATCTTCAAATTCCCTGTGCTTCGCAAGAAACAACCTTCATAATCCTACATACAGTAAGTAGATAGTATCCGTTCGCCGTCCATCCATTAGCTTCCTTCCAGTCCGTAGTTTGGAGCAAATAAGTCAATCAACGCATGTCCTACTATTGGAAGTGTAATGCCATTTTAATTTTCCTCCTTATATTACAATATAGTATCATTACTCTTGAAAGTTTAGGAGATATTCGCAATTTTAGATGTGATAGTCTAACTTCGTCGGAAGCTTTTAAACTGAAAATTGGTAAAGTGTGAAGAATAAGGTGGAGATATGTTAGGACGGAAATCTTTTAATCTCCACTTTCATGACTGACTGAATGATTGATAAATTGATTGTTTGACTAGTTGATGTTTCTGGGAAAATCGACTGTTACGGGATAATTATAGTAGGATATCAGGAAGGTGGGGGAGACAGCGCCCCAGCCGGGACAAGCTCTAAGCTCCCGACCAGTCTCCCAGCATGTGCAGTAGCGTACCGCATGTAAGTGTGGGCAAGTAAAATATGAGGATATCACAAGGAAGAGGAAGGAAAGTTCGAGCGCGGTCCGTAGTCCCTTTTGTAAGAGTACTGCTCCTGCTTTCGCCTGGTACTGACCGAACCTCTACCGGCCTCTAGGATTCTCCTCCAGACAGCGACTGGATTCGGCCCAAGGCCCTTCGGGTCAAAGAGACTGCGGCTGCGGCGGCAACCGTTGCTGCCCTGAGCCACCGCAGGGCGCCTGCGTGGCGTCTTTAGACTCTCCGCTTTCAAAGGCAGCAGCTTCATTACTTTTGGAGGGCCCTTCGGCGACCGCGGAGAGCAGGATGACCGCCCTCGACAGCCCTCCACCGCCAAGGGCACGCGCGTGGGCGGGGCCGCGCTATGGAAATAAGCGCATTCGCGGAGGGCCGAAACTGGACGAGCCGAAATTAAGAGGCTGCTTCCGCAAAGACAGGGGAAGGCAGAAAGAAAAGAAGACAGACAGACAGACAGGCAGCCTAAGAAAATAGAAGGGCGGTAAGGGTAGAGAAAAATAATGTCCACTTGCGGCCTGGAGAAAGCAAATATGTGATGATTCAACATCACTTATATTCTCGCATCATTTCTAAATTTGCGTTTTTGAAAATTCAGTGGGTCCAACGAAAATCAGACCCGCGCCATTCTTTTAAGCATTCCTCTTTCTTGTCGTGGAAATATGTAAAAAACAATTTGGAGCGGTTTTGTGAGAAAAAAAGTTCCATTTTTTAAATTGTCTACAGTTCGTGCCAAATTACACGAAAAAACTCATATTTTTGACTAATTGGAAGTGAACTTACGTTTGCTGCCTTGACAAGCATAACATGATGCTCAATTAATGGCTTTCAACATCAACAGACGATTCTCACTCAGTCATGATGAATTTCAATAGTCATGAAGAGCAGCGTTCCCTTCTCAAATCAGTGTTACGCTAAGGGAGCTTAAAACTGCTGCAACAATAGAATACAATTTTGGCGTGCACCTAGGTGAATTTAACGTTGATTCTCATGGTATGTTGTCTGGTAAAGATCCCATCTCTATCCTATAAACGGATAAAAAGATCTCGGCCAGAAGGTTTGTCATTTTCATGATTACTGTGGCTGTAAACGTGTCTAATAAAGTGTACAACGTGTATCATATATAAATGATTATCGGTATACACATTAATTATATATAATTAATAATATAATAATATAGAGTATGATTACATATGGTGCAGAAGTTTGAACACTGAACAATACATAGCGAAAGAAATTATTAGCATTAGAAATCGATTTTTTGAGAAGATCAGTAAGTTATTCAAAATTAGACAAAATTAGGAGCATAGGAATTAGAAAGAAAATGAATAATATCCGTACAATATTAAATGAGACAAAATTTAGAAAACTAGATTGGTATGGCCATTTAAAAAATATGGAAAAAGAAGAGGGAGACCCAAAATTAAATGGTTTGAAGAATTTCAGGATTTTTTTATTAAACTTTTATTTAACTTAATCTGTTCATACAAGAGAACAACAAGTAAATTTGTTCACTAGAGGAATTTTTAAAAGAAAAAGATGTCAATGCCGAAGAAAAAAATGCATAGATTAACCTGTAAATTTAAATTAAGGAAACAGAATCATGAATGTATTTATTGTAAAACAGCATAAATAATAATAAATATAATACTCATATGTACAGATCAAAGACTTTGGACTATCGGCTACGAATCAAATGGGTGTAGCACTATGTGAATTTACCGCTCATTCTGCCCTCAAAGTTCAGAACTTTAGTTCAGACCTTAATGTTGAGCAATAACTGTTTGCAGACCTCACACGTATTCGTCACGTGGTTGCTTTAGGCTACAGTATGCAAAAAATCTGCGTTAACTCCGAATTTCATAAAACAATGATTAATTGAAATGTCAGCCGTCGGAGGGGTTAGCTTACTGGCATTTGAACCTCTAGTGCGTGGATTTTAAAAGAACGGAAAATCCACTGTAGCCATGTTCTCTTGTGGCATGTAGAAGAACCCTGGCGGATGCCCGAAAAAATTAAATCCCTCCGACAATATCCCATCCTAACGAGATCATACTTTCTCCCAACCAGATTGCTCAGATGTAGTTAACCGAGACCAATATTTGGCCGAGAAAGTGAGAGTGAATCCTCAGGCGCACCAGGGGACGGCCCGCGAGGCGTACCTGCTCGATAAGCTCACCAAAGTGTAGTCTGTTTCCGAGGAAGCCTGGGTAAGAAACTCGTGTGCGGAACACGGCTAAGGACAGTCTTCCCGCTAGCAATCCCCTAACTAACTAACTAACTAACTAACTAACTAAATAAATAAATAAATAAATAAATAAATAAATAAATAAATAAATAAATAAATAAATAAATAAATAAATAAATAAATAAATAAATAAATAAATAAATAAATAAATAAATAAATAAATAAATAAATAAATAAATAAATAAAATGGAATCGCTTTAGCAGGAACTCTTGGTATTCTACATCCCATTCTCCCCTCTTCCATCACCTCCATCTGGACAGAGAACAGACTCTAAAGTTATGTGGAAAATATTTACTCAAATTATCGTCCTCCATATTGTCGCGGCAGAATTATATTCCTTTACGAAAGACATGATAAGGTATACGAGCCAAAATTTATAGCTGATTTACCCTTGAAAATAGATTTTATTACATCGGAGCGAATATTTTGTTAACAATTCTTGCTAAAAACGCCCATTTCTTTCTGTATTCAGAATTCAACTAGTATATGGCTTAGAGTAGGGATCCCAGACTTGTACAGAATACACGTCACACAGTTTTTTTAAAACTTTATGACGTAAATTAAATAAAAATAAAATAACCATGGAACATGTGGCGTCTATCCCTGCCTTCCACAAGCACAAGTGACCCCTCACTCTGGAACGCCCCCCTCTATCAGGTTTCCCCTCCAGTTTCCTCCTGGATATCGGTGAATGGAATTTCATGCAATCCGTATTTGCGGTCGTTCCATTACAGTCTGCCGATCCCCTTACGCCGCTTTGAAGTCTTCTTTTTTTTCCACAACCCGCCCCTCCTGTCGCGTTTTTACGCTCTTTTTTTCTCGAGGTAGGTTTCTTTTTCGGCGTACTTTTATCTAGTTCGTACTGCAAGCAGGGGCCTTTCAAACTAGAAGAATCAAAAGGCTTGGCTCTGGCTTCACTTGCTGGATAGATTGATGTTTACGTGCACACAAACTGCTACGGATATTAGTCCCGTTTTTGTTGTAAATGTTTTATCAGTGGGTAGTGGTGGTGGTGGTGGTGGTGAGCCTGTCCAGTTGGACGGTGAGATCTGGCGCCGACCTACACGTCGACTAGCAGGGTTTTCCCCAAACAGGTATCTCCCATCAGCGGGGCACCCCAGCCGCGACAGGTTCTAATCTTCCAAGCGGTCTCCCAGCTCCCCTATAGTGGCATGCAGAGTGGTAGTGTAGTGCATGTTAGTGTGCGAGTGTAAGGGTTGGGGACAGGACAGGAAGAGGAAGGAAAGATCGCGTGCGCTCCGTAGCCCGTTTGGTTGCGAACTGTGTCCGCCTGGTGTTGCTGGGAGAAACCACGGAAAACTACCGATCAGAGCAGCCACTGCTATAATTCTCCTCCAGGCAGCGGCTGAAGTCGATCTAACGTTGTAGCTAGTGCCGAAAAAATGTGTCACTGTCGGATCTCGAACACCAATACCTCAGGGACTCTCAGGTGGTTCCTCCCGCTACCTCAACCGGCACCATTCATCGATTAAATTATTCATAACGTATCAGATACACAGCGGAAGAATTGCGTCACCTCACAATATGAAAACCACAAGATTGACGTGTGAAGTAACAAAATCCGCTCATTGCAACATCTCAAGAAGGACTCCCCATTGACATTCGCACACTCCACCCCCACCCCCACAAATCCGAGTCCACTCCTGTTAAGACGACAGCCGAACGGACCCATAAAGCACAATCGAGGCCGACATCGTATCGATAAAAAAAAACTCCGCCATCAAACACGACGCCGTCGCTTGTTTGCTCCTGATAGGGGAATATGGGCCGTAAAAATCCACGAGATTTCGCGAGGGGCTGACGGCCCACGAAATACAGAGGCTCGTATAAGTGGCGTAGAGAGGCCATTATGCGCCGCTCCGGAGGACCTCTCAGTGAGGGAGCACTAAAATGGAGCTCCAGATTGCCCCCGATGCCCCAACGCCAGCGCGCCCTGGCGGGTATTAAATGTCACTACTCGTCGGCTGAAGCAGCTTTCGAAGAAAACGCCTCCTTTAAAGAGTACGCTTTAAAAATGGATTGTTACAAATCGCTAACGTAACTAGCGCAGTAGTACACTACCAGACATGCCGGGAGACCGGTCGGGAGCTTAGAGCTTGTCCCGGCTCGTCTGATGAGAGACACCTACAGTGAATATCATTACACGCAGTCACAGACTGCCCTGATCTTATTTAAAGAAGTTCGACATTCAGTATGTCGCTGCGATTGACAAACCTGCAACCTGTTACCTGCATCGGCAGAGTAAAAGTTCCCGTGGCGTTTAAGAACAGCTCCGGCTGTAAGAGGTGGCTGGAATTTCCAAGAAGTGATTACGGATAGCCACAGTTTCCATTTATTTTTCAAAGCATTGATAAGAGTTGAAAGGCAAAAGTATCATTAAGAGTTCAAGAATGTCCTATAATAATAATAATAATAATAATAATAATAATAATATAATAAATTATTTTTTTAACGGTAGAGGTATGAGGAACTGTTAAATTGCTATTTAATAAAAGATTACAATTTCACATAATTTCTTCTGTAACTCTTCCATATCTATTGTACGAGTTTATCGTTTTTCTAATTACAAGAGATGAACGTACATCACACGTGTGCATCGCCTTCAACTATTTTTTTTACGATCAATACCTTTTACGTGGCACTAAAAACCTGGATTATATTACACAAGCACTAAAAATATTCAAAATTAAAATTTCCCCGTTTGCGTTCCTCGCATGCGACATAAAAAAAATTATGTTGGAACACGACTCCCAGGATACGAATACCACCTCCTCGACGGCGTCAACTGTTTGTCCTTGATCGCGATGAACAACGTCAATGATGGCCTTCCAGCTTCTTTCGGCGGCCTTTCTCCGAAGGGTGACAAAAACGCATCACCCCTCTCCCCCCTCCACCGCTCCCCTCGCTATCTCGCTTCCTTCTTTTCTTTTCTTTTTTTTTTTATTTCGTCCTCTCGCTTTTATTTTATTTCTCTACAAATGAAGAACGGAGTCTGGCACCAGGAAACTTCGCTGCCTTCTGTAGCACCTCTTTTTTTTTGTTTGTCGTTTTATCTCCGTATTTCCTTACCCGCATCGCTTTCGGTGCCTTACATACTACCTGGCAAGTGCTTGTGTACACTAACTCCAACCGGATGAGGTAGCTCTGAGACAGAATTATCATTGTCTCTGACCAAGAAGTCCTAGGTTCGAGTACTGACGGACGCAGAATTTTAACAACATAGCTAGGACGAATGTAGCCGCTGTCTGGAGGAGAATTCTATCGGCCGGCAGCTCTGATCGGTAGTTTTCTGTATTTTCTCTGATAAATGCCGCGCGAATGCCGGAGTAGTGTCCTAAACAACCGAACCACCAACTAGGCGCGATTATTCCTTCCTCTTCCTCGTCCTCCCCTCTCCCACTTCATATAGACACACACGACACATAAAGATCGCACGCGATTCGTGGCCCGTTTGTTAGGGAACTGCTCAGGCAGTCGCTCAGAATTTATCAGAGAAACCAACAAAAACTACGGGTCATAGCCACCTCCCGTTACAATTGTCCTCCAGAGAGTAATTGTAGTGAGTAATTTGATTGAGGTGTCTAGCTAGTGTTACAAAACACCACCGACAGGACTTGAACCACAGAACGTCGCGGCAGTCATAGGAAGAGGGAGGGGAGAGCGAGGAAGAAGAGTGAGCAGTAGAGAGGCGTGCAGCAGGGTCGCGAGGAAAGGCCCACGAAAGGCGTTTACAGCAATTGGGCCACTTGTGTGCTTTTATTGAGCGCCGTCCTCCGCAGGCGCCGTAAAACGGCACTGGACGACCGCCGCCGCTGCGCTGCCGACCGCCTTGCTTCTCGCGACGATCCCACCTCGCCCCCCCCCCCCCCCCGCGCGACTCCACCGCGCCGCCCAGGCGCCCATGCGGCTCACCTCGTCTTTCTTTAGGTAAAGGCTTCCATCGGTTGGGGCTTCTGTTACTGATTGGCAGATTCCGGGCGCGCCAGCTTATGAGAACAGTAGTCCCGAAAGTACAGTGCATGTTTTCCTCGGGAGGTGGTGGTCATCTTCCCTCGCTGGATGACGAGATCCGGCCTACCGTCAGATACAGGGGTTTTCCCCAACCAGGTATCTCCAGCCAGCGGGGCACCGCCCCAACCAGAGCAAGCTCCAAGCCTCCGACCGGGTTTTCGGCATATGTTGTAGTGTAGTACATGTTGGTGTAAGTGTGGTAAGGGATGAGGGTAGGACAAGGAAGAGGTGGCAAAAATCGGTCCGTGGCCCGTTTGTTAATCTACAGCTCCGGCATTCGCTTGGTGTTGATCGGAGACGCCATGGAAAACTACCGATCAGAGCAGCCGGCCGATAGAATGCTCCTCCAGACAGCGACAGAACTGTACCTTACTACCTGACTAGTGTCTAAAATCCTGCCACCGTCAGGACTCGAACCTAGGACTTCCCGGTCAGAGTTGCTGCAGTAACATCACTTGATGTTCTGAGCCCGGTTTATAGTTACAACTTTCCTATACTCAAATGATAGTTTCGTCTTTCGACGCTCGTCGGATGTTTACAGAACAAACGCGCCATGCGTAATCGCTTTCTGCTAATTCCGGCGGTCTGTTTGGTATAGAGAGATTACTGCAAAAAGGTACCGCTTTGACACCTACTGTTTGGCCAGTGCTGGCAACGTTACTGCAAGTTACGTCCATGCACTCATTTTGTCAGTGCGTTCGTTTATTCAATAAGCTCATTTGTAAATGGCTTCATCAGTAACTCTTGCAATGTCATCGCCCTGCATGACTATCATTTGTTTCTTGACCTGCAAAATTGGTCTGTTTTTAGCATAACTCAGCCCTGCACATAGTCAGGTTACAATCTTCATTAATTCATTAATGATTCCTAGCACCTCAACATCTAAGGCCATTATTGCCGTAACGGTAGTGTATGTTTTTTGCTCGGGAGGTGGCGGAGATCTTTCGCAGTTGGAGGCGCTGCCGTACCGTTGGCTAGCACAATGTTCCTCAACCAGGTATCTTCCACCAGCGGGGCACTGTGTATTTTTTCCAACATATGTAAGAAAAAATAGACAAAACGTAATGAAAAAAATACATTGTTTAAATAGGTCAACACAAGCATTTCCCTGAACACCGAACTTCGCCGGCTAGTTCTTAACATGAATTCAGAGTGTATAAAAGAATTTTTATTTACCTTCATAGAAATAATTGTACAACAGCCTTCATCACAGAGTTTTAATCGACTTATAAAATACGTTCGTAGAATATACAATGTTATTTGCTAGGAACCGGTGTTTAAGTGAATATTAATACCGTGTAGGCAGTGAAGGATCCTGGATGGGGGAATTTAAGGGAAAATACTTTCCCAAAATCCAACAAAGTGATAGGACAATGATCAGTAAAAACAACTTTTTAACGCGTTCCGCATGACTTGTGAGCTCATTACATATGAGCTTCATGGAAATTACTTTTGCTCATCTCTTATTCTGAGTACGCAGTTTTCAAGAAGAGGGTGGGAGGCAAGTTTGACAGTTCATGGCCAAGGTTTGGAGGCGATAGACATTCGTAAGCAATTCATTGCTTTGTAAGAAAGATGATTCCAGTGACATATTGCAAACTTGATGTCAAATGTTTCGTTTTAACGCAAAAATACAATAAAATACAACGAAATATGTAAAAAATTTGTAGTATTAGGTAAAATGTGTAATTATACGAAAATGTGTAACAATATGTAAAATAAAAATACTTCTAAATCATACATGATGTTTTGGAAACTCATAAGAACTGTTATTGAATGCAGGTATCTTGTTGCTATAAAAGTATGTATGTGAAAGCACGTTCCCGGCTATCAGTAAATATCCGTCAATGCAGCGCGCGTAAGCTATCATGGTGCTCATAGCGAGTCAAGGAGGGCAGAAACGGGTCAGGCGAGAACTCTGTAAAGGAGAAGGTGGATTTGGGCAGTTGGGCGTAAGGCAGGGCAAGCCAGGGTGGGAATAGGCAGAATTCTTTCCTTTGGCTGCCTGAATAAATAAATATGATTTCACTCGTGAAATTAAAACTAAGTGTTAAAGTCTCGCTAACACGTAAAATAGGGCATTCATTCAATTGAATAATTCATTAACTATGCATACGAAATGGCCCAATCAGGGCGGTGTATTCCAAAAAGTTTACCGCTTTTTTCTATGCGATTTTTCTTACTATTTCAATATTTGGCGCATTTTGGAACTCTGGTGGACATAATTTCACTCGTGGAATAGTTTTATTAAATACCACTCGTGCTTTGGAAATTCTCAGTTAAATCCCGTCCTTGCTTCGTGAGTCGGGGATTTATGGACAATTTCCAAACCACTCGTGGTATTACCTATGATAATATTATTTTTGATCTCCTTCATTATTCCTCTACTGCATCCCCTTCTCCTCCTTTCTTCATCTTCCTCTTTTTCTTCCTCACCTTTCCCTTTTTTCTACGACGCTACCTACACATCCTACTTCCTACACATCCACAGCACCGTTATTGAGTGTACTGTAATAGTGGTCACTGTTCCACTCGTGAAATTAAAAGCAATAGTGTTTAAATATGCATACGAAATGCCCCAATGAGGGCGCTGTATCGCAACAAGTTCACCAATTTTTCCTATCCGATTTGTCTTACCGCTTCTCCCTACTGGACAATCACAAACTGGGACTCCTCTACCTTAAGTGGCGGTATACTACAGCGATGGCTGTATCGTGTATGATTTTAACATACCTTTCAGTTATTTTCAAATATTTGGCCGCTTTCCTCGCTTCGCGAGTCGGGGAATTTATCGACAATTTCCACAGCACTCATGGAATTACCTACGATACACTCCCCGGCATAAACAATTGAATTCGGCTTCCAACTGCCCGTGCGAATTCATCTCAAGTGCTTCCACTGGTTAGAAAATAGTGCAGTGTCAGCGAGCAATATATTGTCTAGGCTATCCGGGACGAGCCGCGTCACTGTCATGGTGGCTAACGTTTCAGCCAACGTATTGTGGCCTTCTTCAGAGCGTACTCATAGGTACAGTCATAGTACACTTCATCAGTACGCTCTGAAGAAGGCCACAATACGCTGGCCGAAACGTTAGCCACATGACAGTGACGCGGCTCGTCCCGCAAAGTCTAGACAATATAAACTCCGGCCGCGGAAGCCTACGCAACCACAGCGAGCAACATAAACCGGCGAGGCGTTTGGCAATGAAGTCGAAGGCGCGCAGCAGCGCCGTGTCGGCGACGGCGTCCGCCACAAGCGGCGGCAGCGGAGCTTTCCCGGAAGCGGCGAGGCTGAGCGGCCCTGCCCCCTCCCCTTCCCTCCCCCTCCACATCGCCGCCTGCGTGGGAGGCCTTGGAACCGCCGCCGCCGCCGGCTCGCAACCTCGCGCATTGCGAGTGCTGGCGCCACATCGGTTCGGTAGCGCGAGATCACTACAGAGCACGGGCGTCGGGGAGATGGATTCAAAGACGTTGCAACAGAAATAAACTAGACTCACTGCCGTTAGGACACAAGTACCGCAGCGGACTGACCAGAAGACCGCGGGGTCGAGACTCGCATCGGGCATGGGTGTATTTGTGTATGCCTGTATGTGCGTGTGCCGTCCTTCCATCCTTCACTACCATCATCTCATCATCCATACCCGCACACCTAACAATCTTGGGGGATAAAAATCGGGATTTTAGCTAAAATGTGGCTCCCTCCAGATAATGGTACGTGTACCTGCTGAAGCAGGATGCACGAGCGGTCCGAGTTGGCCTGTACGCGAAGAAAAACAAAACTAGACTCTCCGAGAGTAACAAAAATGTACTCTTAAATGTGCCAATTATTACATTATAGTCGATTTAAAATATTAATAGTACTTGGGCTGCGAAAGTTAAATAAAATATCGGTTTTTCTTCTACATCAGTTTTTTTTAAAATCTTGGTGCGAGAGGCCTTGTCTTCACGATGGAATATCTCACGACATTTCGCGTCTTTCTCGGTCGTGGCACTAGATGTCGCAACGAGAAGTACCGGCGATCATGCGGCATCTAGCGGCACGACCGAGAAATGACGTGTGATATACCGCCGTGACGACAAGCCGTCAGGCGCCCAGAAATAACAGACTCCTGAAAGACCCCGGGAAGTCTCCTTGCGAAAGAAAAACGCGCTGCTCGCAGCGGAGTCTGCTCTTAACGCGACTGCGTCCGGCCCTGCGATCGGCAGGTGTTTTCTTGGTCGTCGAGCGGCTGCGAACCCCGCGCCGTGGCTCACGTGTTGCGTTGCACTTGCAAGTGGCCTCGCTTCGACTGCGACCTAAACGACCCCGCGGGCGTGCGGACAACGACCCACGACCTCCTCTTCCAACGGAGGGGGCAGTCGCGTGCTCCCGTTTGTTTAAGTGAATTAAACCAATTACAACGCACGTTACGTCGTACGAATCGTTTTCTTGAAGTAACAGATCAATACAACCAGAAAATGAATCATATAATCAGTAACAGAAGTAACAATACACAAATAAGATTGATTTGAGATTCCAGAAGCATCCACCACCGTCATTAGTTCGGTAAGTGTGGTGCATGTTTACTGTCGCCGGATGCTGTGGTGGTCTTCCCCCGCTGTATACCGAAATACGGCGTGGACCTACTCGCCGGTTTGCGGGGTTTTCCCTAACCAGGTATCTCCCACCAGCGGAGCACCGCCTTAGCCGGAACAAGCTCTGAGCTCTCGACTCGTCTCCCGGCGTGTGTGGTACTTTAGTGCACGTTAGTGTAAGGAGTGAGGGTAGGACAAGGAAGAGGAAGGAAAGATCGCACGCTTTCCGTGGCCCCTTTGTTAGGGTACTGTTCCGGCATTCCCTTGGTGTTGATCTTAACCATCACAGCCGGGAAGAACTCTAAGCTCCCCACCGGTCTCCCGCCATGTGTGGAGTGTGGTGCATGCTAGTGTAAGGGGAGAGGGTAGGACAAGGAAGAGGAAGGAAACATCGCACGCGGTCCTTGGCCCGTTTGTTAGGGTACTGCTCTGGCATTCGCTTGGTGTTGATCGGAGAAACCTGGGAAATCTACCGATCAGAGCAGCCGGCCATTGGAATTCTCCTCCAGACAGCGGCCGGATTCGACCTATCTAAGCAGCTAGTGTCGAAAATCCTGTTAGGACCTCCCGGTGGGAGGCACTGCAGTGACATCAGCAGATGCCCTGAGCCACCTCTGGCGGTGGGAGAATTCCGATTTCCCGATCGCATCGCTCAATTTAATAGAAAGACAATGACGTATCGTGTATTAAACCAGAACGAACACAAAACCGCCCAAAAGAGCACGGGAGCGCAGAGCGCCCCATCGGAGTCGATGGCCCGTCCGCCAGGCAATCTGCTGTCGGCGGCAGGCCCTGCGGTGAGCCCCGGCGGTGCGCTGCGGCAGACGGCTGCGGTGGGCGCGCGCCCGCTGTCACGCGGCGCCGCCCGCACGCTGGGGCCGCAGACGGCAACGGTTGGCGAAAAGGATTTTTAAGCCTTTTACGGCATTGTTTTGGAAATACAAAATCACACATAACGACTTGTTCAATTGTTTTTTACGCGTTTTACGGCATTTTTGGAAATAAAAAAATTACATGTTTTATAATCAAATAACGTTTTGTTCAATTGTTTTTTGCGCGTTTTCCGGCGTTTTTGGAAATAAAAAAATTACATGTTTTATAATCAAATAACGTTTTGTTCAATTGTTTTTTGCGCGTTTTACGGCATTTTTGGAAATAAAAAAATTACATGTTTTATAATCAAATAACGTTTTGTTCAATTGTTTTTTGCGCGTTTTCCGGCATTTTTGGAAATAAAAAACGCGTTTTATAATCAAATAGCGATTTGTTCAATTGTTTAACTTCCAATTATTCAATTATGTAACCTCATAATCAGAACATATGCCATGTGACTCGTCTTCGAGAAGTGAATTTCTACTTATAGGCATTAAAATTGGTGTAACCTCAAGTTCAAATGGCTTTTTAAATTTTTTTTCTCTATTCCATGTCCAAATCGATGGGTTAGGTGCAATAAACTCCCTGGAAAGCACTTCCTTGTTAGTTTGCTCTCTGGATTTTTTTCCTCGTGAAACTTTCTCTACATTTTTTCTTCGTGGGTTTTTTTTTTTTTTCCTTCAGTGCCTTCAACACAGATCCCTCCTTGTTAATACAGAGCTTCTAATACCAGATATGAACGAATAATAAATATTTAAATTAGAATGGCTAATAAAATTAGGTATTAATCATTATTAACAAAGTGCATTACAGCTAAGTGAGGGCAAACATAGGGACTCTGATTAATGTTTTGAAAACCATATGAAGTCCAGCTAATATCAGAAGATTCAGCTAATATCATAGCCCGGAAGGTAACTAAAAGACAACATACAGAACCAGATTTCAAAATTTCATTCCGTTGTGACATGGGAAGTGTCTATAAGATTACCATATTATTGTTTAATGAATATGTTTTTTACTAATACACATTTGAAGTACACACCTCGAAGTATGGTATCCAGAGCACGTCCGATTCTACTGTTTGCGAGAGCAAAACCATTTCCATCGAAAACCCTGTCTTCGTAGTGCGAGAGCGAAGAAGTGCGCTGAAAAGAGGCGTAATTTCCCCTCCCTTCCCTGATCAGGAAACGATGAAGGAGATAATTTTCTATCCCTATCAAGGGAAACGGAACTTCTGAAGCGTATTTTGATTTTGGACTTTCTGCCACCTTTCCCCTCCTCTGGCCACACTGTGCGCCGCCAAACAATATCGCATCGGCGAGCGCTCGTGGGAGCTTGCGGTGCTGGGCCGCGGTGGCGCTCGGGGTTACACTGCAGCTTTATGCTTTCTCGCCACCGCTCCCGCGGTAGACAGAAAGTTAGGAAATGTTGCGCGAAAAAACTGAGAACTTTCGGCAGAAAATCTCTTATTACTGACCCCTAGCGACGAAAAAGTGGGTAAACCTAGTTGTTAAATTTAGAAAAAAATCCTTTATCGCGTGGTGGAGCCGCTTTGTGTCTGCAGGTACTTACAACCCAAAGTCTCCTGCGACATTGATAACAACATCGATTAGCAAACAGCGATGTTTAAAATTAAAACACGTTAAAAATACATCGACTAGGAACCGTGGATATATTTGATCATCCAGTTTTAGACTGCTTTAGTAACCTCTAACATTAAATTCGTGGGCGTTACAATTTAATTTGTATCTATCAATTCGCCGAATAAGCGTACGAGAACAAGAGCAAGACTCAACGCCCACAACGTATTTGTTGTCCACATGTGCGAAATGAATATGAAGAAGGAGGAAATACAAGGACATGGAGATCATCTCGTACGAGAGAGTTTGGTCGAACACAGCGTTCTTTTGGTTACAACACACGAACGACAGAGTTACCATCTATTATTATTTCATATTTTAACATTTACAATATTGTGATTATAGAAGTTCTTAATTTAGAATCAAAACCTTGGAAAAGAAACACAACCATCACAAAACATCGCTGTTAAAAATAATTTTTAAATAAAAAAAATCATTTAGAAACAAAACATTGGAAAAGAAAAAAACATCGATACATGGGTGTCAATACATCGATATTTTAAAAACATCGCCATCGCTGTCGCATCCCTAGCTGCCTGGTCGCGCGCGCCTCTGCAGGGCCGGCATTGTGTGCTCCGCAGCCCCACCCCCACCCCCACCCCGGCGTTCAAGGGCCTCGTTATTAATGGACTATCGGCCCTGCGTCAAGTATCAATAAATGCCCCAGGGGCGGGGGCGGGGGCGGCTGCGGTGAGTTCGGGTCGGCACTCAGGGCTGGCCAAAGTTGCAGACGAGACTGTGCGCGATTTAAAGGCATTCGTAGGCATCCGCTGCCGCATGTGAAGGCTCTGCGGTGTCCGGGTGTCGCCGCGCCGAATGATGACAATGTGAATGCTCTAACCTGCGCGGGTAAAGCCGTGGAGAGAGCAGTGATGTCAATGTGAAGGCTTTCGGCTGTCCGGGTGATGCCACGTCGAGGGCAGTGATGTCAATGTGAAGGCTCTAGGCTGTCCGGGCGACGCCGTGTCAATGGCAGTGATGCCAATGTGAATGCTCTAATATGTGAGGGTGACGAATGTTCAAGGGTAGTGATGCCAATGTGAAGGCTCTCGGCTGTCCAGGTTTCTTGTTTCGAAAAGCGATTCGCAAAGTAAATTGTATGTTTTGGGTTCCCTTTCGGCAATTCAAATTAACTACGTAGTGACCCTTGTGACATTCAAATCAATCCAGCTGCAAATCAATTGAGTCCACACAGTGACCGCTCGAGATGGATCATACAAATATCAGCTTATCTTGCTTCACAGACTACTGGGCGTTTCAGACTCAATCACGTATCAACACATTCACTGGCATCGGAAGTTTAATAGTTGTTTATGTCACGAGTTCTCTAAATGAGTCTTTAAGAACAAAGCCGAAAGCTTATCTACGAGGTGGAGCGATACCGGAGCCGAGTAGTTAACCTTCCGGCTGAATTGAATCAAATTGATGCCGTATTTTACGTGGCGAGACTCAGGCCATAAGGCCTGCTCTTCCGTCTGACCACGCAAATTTCGCTACGCTCCTTTCACCAACTAGCAAAGGAAGGAGGTATTTTTTGGGTGAGAAACAGGTGATTTGAATTTAGCTCAGAGGCGTCATTTAGGCTTGATCTTTTACATGCAAGTAAATTTACTAACATGAGACAGCCGGCTTTACTTTCCCTCCGAAGGCGTACGAAGGATTTTTTCGCCGTTTTAAAAACCCACGGCTTCGATCGGGTTTGAACCCGCCAACAGTTCGGTACGATAACCGTTACACCATCGCCGCGCTGAGTTCTTAAAGACTTATAAAGAACGAGTTACATGAAAGGATTTTTGTTATTTATAGTTTATCGCCAATTCAAAATAAAAGTTTATCACTTCCATTAGTTAAGAATTGTCATTCCTCTCGATTTTCTTTAGCAAAGGTTGGTGGTACTAGATATCGTGTTTGTTATTAAACAGTTGATTGAGAAAAAAATTGTCCGGGAATTTCGAAGTATCAAAAAATATTTTTGTGCCAGATGATATTCTGGAGAAAGCAGAAGCTGCAAGCTCTAGTATGATGCCTTCTAAACCTGTAATCACTAATGAGAAATCATGTGATTTATTTTGTGATTGGCGAACGAAAACATTCGATGCATTAACGAAAAGATTATGCTAGCTTACTAATTTATATATATCTGTACCAAAATAATTGAAAAAAACAAACATTTTATTTACATTTATTCCCAAAAAATTCTATATTGTGTCAACGTCATTTTATCCCAAGATTTATGAGCCCTGGTCCAATCTAAACCCGAAAGTCCGCTGAAATATGTTTAATGGACTCTCCAGTATTTTAATGGCCGTTGCTATGAACGCGCTCTTAAAGCGAAGTTTAGATGGATGGTTGCCAAGGGGCTAAGTGCGTCTTTACCAACGTAAATAAGAAACAAAAAAACTATTTAACTATCATGTTTAACGGTAATACGAGCAAAATGTAGGTTAGGACCTTGTATCCTTCAGATTGAACCAAACGCTACGGTTTGCGCGTTGCTGCGCCGCTCAATTTGATTGAAAGCCTGAGCCTGTGTGGTGTGTTGAAGAAGCTATGACATCCAAGAACAATACCGACGCGGATCTGGGAAGGACGATGTCCTGAACAATTTCTTTGACGCTCCGTGACCGGAAGAACAACACGGACATCTGAGAAATTGACAGCGTGTGCTGCGGGATAAAGTACAGTCGACTCGGGATACAGCTAATTTCTGGAGTCTAACGTTGTTGGTTCACTGTATCAGAGGTTCACTATATCCCATTATGTCAAAATTAATACAATTTCTCCATAACGGTTTATTTTATTAATAGGAAGATACAGCAAAACTAATTAACATCATGAGCTGAAGCTTTTAATATCTTAATTTTCCCTATAAAAAATTAATTATTTTCAAACGTTTGCTTTTTACTTTTTCATTAGTAATTTCTTTAGATCCTTCTCCAGAGTGCGTGATCTCTCCATACTTTATTCTGCATTGTCATCCGTGACTATCGTAATGCATTTTTGACTCCCTTCAATGGCTCTTATATGGACGGAACAACGTCCTACTCTCCGAAGGCTGTTTTATTCGCCTATTAACATTCTAACGAGATTCTTCCGGTACCGGGAAGGCGCAAGCGGCAAATGAAACTGATCGATTTTCCGCGCTGCACGGCGGATATCCTCAGGCTGTGACAGTCGCCTGTTTCCTGTCGCCTACGTAGAACGCCACGCGTTGTCCTGCGGGATATCAAGGAACACCAAGCTTGAAACTGAAATAAACAATCACCAGTTGTAGCCCACACAGGACACTGCGTTTGTTTTCGCAGTGAAACTGAGTGTCATCAGTAAGGTCCCCATTTGAAGTCCGCTACCTCCACCTCAGGAGAGACTTTTCCGATTGTAACCTTTGACCGACGATATTTCTTTCAAGCTGCCTGGTGTTGGAATTTGTGGCACTGAGTCGATGTATTCTTTTCCAGGAGGGAATTAATTTCTAGGACGTTGTTTTTTCTACGTTCACTTTAGCAGGTTCACATCAACTGATTCTTTTTAAGTTTATTTGTAATGTAAGTGAAATTTGAGTTCGCTATAACCGAGGGTTCACTATATCCGAGTTCACTATAACCAGAGTCGACTGTATTCTCTTCTTCACAAGAATATTGCTTTAATCATTTGAAGAATTTATACAGTTGCATCTGCAATGAATGCAAAAATTATAATTCAATGTTTTTTTAATGCAAAAACAACGTGCGCTTTCATATTTTACCGACAAAAACCGTAATTTTAAATGCTACAATAAAAAAGTAAGCCTTTTACAAAAGTTCTTCTTCTTCTAGTTTAGCTTAGCATATATAATTGAGAAAGCTCTCATTACGATTTCTTACCTTTGCAAGTTATAAACGTTACTTACCCAGGCATGAGATCCACAATAGTACGTTATGAAACGATGATGTAATGATGTGGATTAATACACGACTGTGATATTACGATGCAAGCGAGAAACGAGCGAGTATCACACTCGTGTATTAATACCCATTACATTGAGTTTAATACGGTGCCACTGCTACGACTTATGGTAACATTTATAAAAAACTATTATATTGAATCGTTTCGTAGCAGTTGACATGCTGGATTCTACCAAGGCCACCTAGCCCACAGTTCCCTACCCTACTCTACCCTACAGCAGGTGGCTTTGGTTTACCATTGCGCTGATTGATTGCGCTGATGAAAGTGAAATCACGATTGAATTTATTTCAAATAATATTCCACGTAAAAATATTATTAAAGTAAATTAAAATTGACACGAATAATATAATATTAAATGCAATTTTAATGTACACAATCGAACGAAACACTTACTAGAATTATTCTCAATGATTAATTGCTAACACTTGGTTTGTAAACTTCTCTGCGATTTGTCAAGAACTTTTATCATAATGAAATCTTTATCGTAATGAATATCATTACGCAACGGATTGCAGCTATCTATTGAGAGAACTATACAATGGGAGTAGAATAAACATTTTAACGAACTTTGACAAATTTTGATTGAACAAAGAAATAAAAAGTTAAAATATTGGAGTGAAATATCCATGCTTAAATAATTCCCCTGTCAAGCTAATACTTCTGGAAAGGATGTATCTTTGTGCATTCAATAGCAAATACTATAATCCAATTGCATAATACTAACGTGGAAGTTAAGCTTCTTCTGTTACATACTAACTCCCAAACTACTTTTATTTTGAGGATGACAATTCTTCTAGCAGTTAGGCACATTTCACGAAAGCTTAGCAGTTTTTGGAACAAGCAGAAGTGTGAAATATTTGTTTGAATCGGGCTTAAGAACGGTGCGCTCGGGCCTTGCGTTAATAAGAGGGACATTATGTTCGAAAATGGTTTTTGAAAATCCAGATTAACTTAAGATATACTGACAATCACCAGTCTGAATCGCGCGAAATCTTTTAATTTCCTCAGCGAGACGCGTTTCATTAAAACAATAGATCCAGTCGAAACCAGCACAATTTCGAAAACCTCCCGCCTCCCCCTCTTTCAATGCGACATTATTTCTGATACCGTAAACCTCTCTTCACACAATGGTCTACTTCCCCCACTCCGCTCGCCGGCGGAATCAATTTTCCGGCTGGTGCCCCTCAAGGTGAGCTTTCGGTCCCTTTTCAATCTCTGCCACGGCCGGCGCCCGCCCACCTCCCCGTGACCTGCCAGCGCGCTGGAGAGAGTGAGAGAGAAAGAGAGCGCCGTGATATATCGAGGCCGGGCTCAAATTAAAAAGCATTAAAATTCGCCGGCCCGGGCACGCCATTTTTTAAAAGCAAGGCAATTGTTTTCGGTAAATAATTGAGTCCAATTTGAGCGGACGTCTACCCGGGAGGGGGGAGGGAGGGCGGGCGACAGACTGAATGGGGGGTTGAGCCTCATTAGAGCGAATATGAGCGGGACAGGGGCAGGAGGCAAGGGGTGGGGGTGATGGCATCGAATTATCGAGAAAGGGGCGCCGGTGAAGCCAAAAACTATGCAGAAAAAGGAGAGAAAGCCTTTGGGTAGCGTGAAGCACATTAACGTGTACCACTTTTGGGCGTCTCCGCATGCGCCCACTCACACTCGAAGTGACAGCAGCCCCCGCTAATGCGTCGTACAGCAAACGACACACATCGTATTCCAATCCAGGGCTTCCCCACATTGTTCTTTCATCGACCTCTTTTAAAAGAATTGCTTGCCTTACGTTATTCTCTTAAATATACAGCATACAAATAGTAATAGTAATAATAATAATAATAATAATAATAATAATAATAATAATAATAATAATAATAATAATAATAGCCGCCTCTTTGGCGCAGAGGTTTGCGGCACCCGTCGTCTGCGCCCAGGAAACTAGAGGTTCGAGTTCTGCGTAGACATGGTCGTATTTGTGATTGTCCCTTCACCCCTCATCCTCCAATCATGTCATAATTCATAATTTAAGGAGTCACAACTTTGTCTTACCAAGAGATATAGCAGAAAAGCTGATCCCGATAATAATGCACGTTAATCTCTCTGCGATAAATGTGATAGGTCTCGGGAGATAACGTGTTGCCTGGTCATAAATACCTAATATGCATATAATAATAATAATAATAATAATAATAATAATAATAATAATAATAATAATCATCATCATCATCATCTGCGTGAATCGTGTCAACGAAGGGGAAGCTGATGTTTGTGCATCATGGAGCCAAACGTCAGCGATGAATTTTATGGCATCTAGAGAGACATCCGGATTTTCGGGTTCAAATTGCCACATTTCCTCACCATCTGCACCACTCAACCATCTTTGGAACAGCACTAATAAAGCTTGATCCTGACAGGTGTGCGATGTTACAGCTGCAAAGAATCTCAAACACGGATTTTCGACCGAAAAATCAAAATCGTTTTGTAGAAGGGATTCCAATACTTTTCCTCCCTTTACGACAGTTTGTGCGGGAATACTATATTTTTCAACGAGCGCATAATGGTGGCTATTATCCACGAGTTGATGTAAATTAACTCTCTTACGTCGCTTGAGTCGGAATTTCTACAAGATAATAAAATCCATCATTACGCGCGATTAGAAGACTGTACTATCTCTACGACCTTGAAATATTCAGAATATAATTTGTTTTATTTGAAACATAAGCATACCTACATCAGTTTTGTAATATAAGATTCACAATAGGTTTTAATTTATTTTCTGGCAAACTTCATGGTGAAATACTCTTGAGAAAGGTTTGTAAAGTACGCCAAGAAAACGTTCTCAATAAAAGATTTCACCCTGTTACTCTTTCCACACTCCATAAATATTGCATATGATTGTTCATAATACCTCCTTAATTTTTCTGGCAATAATTGTGATGTTGTCAAATTCGTTATTTTCTGCATTTCAGGTGGAATACAAATATCATTGTCATTGTCGCTGGCTTCAAGATTCATTTTCTTTTGAATGATCAATGCGAAATATAACGAGAAATATGAATACAATGATGTTTACATTACGTACATGAAACTACGAAATCATTTTGTCAACCGCAGTTCAAAAGAAGCGCGAATTGCAAAGAGAATACATTTCTGCCCGTGGATTCCGAAAGTTCTAGGAATGATTGGACGAGGACTCCGAAACGGAATACACGTTGTGGTAATCGATATCATTCGTCGATTAAATATAGAGCAGAAATACTTCTCTTATTACATGGTCGTGTATATATGCTTGGCGCGACAGTCCGTGAACGAGCTCAGGCCTACCGGCGACGTCCCTGCCTCGCGGCCATGGGTTATGTGGGTACGTTTGGTTAGCACGTAGACATCCCCACGCCGTATTCCGGTCTTCTTAATATGAAAAGAGAATTTTCTCATCACCAGCAACATATACTGGGACATTGCAAGGAAAACGCACGCTATAGTCTTCCCTTATCTCCGACCGGGAATCGAACCCGGGGTCGCGTAGTGGAAAGCAAGCTCGCTGACCAAGAGCTAGCCATGAGGCTAATGGGCGTAGAGAATAGTAATAGTATAATAGTGCACCCAACTCATACGAAAGTATCTTTGGAGTACTCTTTTCAAAACGCTGGTCTCGTCATCTCGTCGTTCAACATTTCATTCCCAAGCTTAACAACCGTACTAGTTACTTAAATAACTATTACACACATCATATAACTTTATTTTATATTTCAAGTGAGCACAATCAGAAGTCAGAAATACACTAATGTAAACTTCGAAAGTGTCGTAATTCAAAGATGCTTGTAACGTAAAACCTTCAATTTTGTCAATAAACGAAAATTCTGTGAATTGCGTTTCAGCCGGTGCAAAGTCAGTGGTCTATCGCATTAAACTCCAATCGAAGTTCGTTGAAGATCCAATTCGCACCTTTAAGAACAATCTAAAGCAAAGAGCATTATCTTCCCAATATTAATTTCTTCCTTCTGAGATGCTTTTTTCAGATACTTCCCCCTTTTCATCCTTAGAGTTTCAACGAATTCCTTCTCTTGTTTACTCCATTTTACTAAATCGCCCTTTGAAAAAGCACAAAGAGTACCAAAAGCTTTTGAAAAGGTACAGATTGTGACAGAGGCTACTGAGTTGTCACGAAAGTTCAATTATGGCATTGCTTTTTCAGTGATCAATTATACATTTGAAAGGGATTTTGAATGATGAAAGTTTGAGGGAGAGGGGACTTCCTAGGTATTGAAGTAATATAAAAATATAAAATGGCAAGATGAATTTGTCTTTCCAATTCTTGTAGAGAAATTTTCTTTAGTGCAACGAAGAGACGTCAGCAAAAAAGATACGTTTTGCTTATAGCGTTTTTTCTAATTTCAAAATGTGTACTAATTTGTCTTTCGGTGCTACGGTGTCACACACTACCACTGTCTTCCAACCAAAGTTCTCAACTATCACTAGTTTTGATAGCCAAAAAACGATCATCAGCCCCATTTCACGGGGCTCTCTCCCCTTAATCGTCAACGAAATACAAATAACATTCAACTATTAAGAGCGCTATGCTCTCTTTCACACCGTGGTGCACGACCTCCGCACGCTCTCGCTCTCTAAAGCAACAGGCCGTAAATCGCAACAAAACTTCCTGCCTGCTCTACCACTCCTTATCTCCCCTCGCGCAGATACTGACCATTCATTCCTCCAACTCTTCCACGCGCGGCAATTACACAAGGCTGTATCTCTTTAAAATTCCCCCGGGTTCTTATCGCCCCGACGGGTCGCCAATGTACACAGAACTGCTGCGGCGAAGGAGATATGTTTTAATAGGATAATTAGTGCACGAGATACGCGGGCTTTTTAAAGGCGCACTTACATTTTTTGCTCGTCAAATGGCCTTTGTGCGGTGTGCGTAAACACGACGGCGGCGGTGCGTCCTCGCCTTTAATTACATACGAACGTAATTACCGCGGTGCGGAGGTAACGCGGGCTATTTTGGTCGCTTTTACGGGCGTTTAAGGTTCTTTACATTTTCGATGACTATTGCCCCCTGGGAACACGATGAGCATTAAGCTTGCCAGTAGTCTAATGTTACTTCGCTTATGTTCGGACGGTATTATAGAAGCGAGTACTGTTTTGATGGAGGCTAGCTGGGAACTAGTAGTCGCCCGCGCAGCAGTACAAGAGCTGCTGAATAACAATATTACCAAAAATGTGAGCAAATGGTTTAGTAAAAAGTAGCACGCACAAGTAACAACAACAATTAAATTACTCTCGTATAACTTTACGATAAATTAAATGTTTTTAACAAAAACAGAGTTCAAGATACTCATTGGCCGATTGATTGGTGATTCCGGGCGAGTCAACTGCTAAGTTCATTAGTCCCGTAAGCGTAATGCATGTTTTGTCTTCAAAAGGTGTGGTTTTGGCTCGTTGGATGGCGAGATCCGGCGCCGACCTACCGACAGATAGCGGGGTTTTCCCCAAAAAGGTATCTCCCACCAGAAGATCACCACCACAGCCTGGCCAAGCTCCAACACAAGCTCCCGACCGGTCTCCGCCATGTGTGGTAGTGTAGTGCATGTGAGTGTAAGGGGAGAGGGTAGGACAAGGAAGAGGAAGGAAAGATCGCGCGCGGTTTATGGCCCGTTTGTGAGGGTACTGCTCCGGCATTCGCCTGGTGTTGATCTTAACCATCACAGCCGGGAAGAGCTCTAAGCTCCCCACCGGTCTCCCGCCATGTGTGGAGTGTGGTGCATGCTAGTGTAAGGGGGTGAGGATAGGACAAGAAAGAGGAAGGAAAGACCGCGCGCGGTCCGTGGCCCATTTGTTAGGGTACTGCTACGGCATTCGCCTGGTGTTGATCTTAACCATCACAGCCGGGAAGAGCTCTAAGCTCCCCACAGGTCTCCCGCCATGTATGGAGTGTGGTGCATGCTAGTGTAAGGGGAGAGGATAGGGCAAGGAAGAGGAAGGAAAGATCGCGCGCGGACCGTGGCCCGTTTGCTAGGGTACTGCTCAGGCATTCGCCTGGTGTTGATCTTAACCATCACAGCAGGGATGAGCTCTAAGCTCCCCACCGGTCTCCCGCCATGTGTGGAGTGTGGTGCATGCTAGTGTAAGGGGAGAGGATAGGACAAGGAAGAGGAAGCAAAGTTCGCGCGCGGTCCGTGGCCCGTTTGTTAGGGTACTACTCCGGCATTCGCCTGGTGTTGATCTTAACCATCACAGCCGGGAAGAGCTCAAAGCTCCCCACCGGTCTCTCGCCATGTGTGGAGTGTGGTGCATGCTAGTGTAAGGGGGTGAGGATAGGACAAGAAAGAGGAAGGAAAGACCGCGCGCGGTCCGTGGCCCGTTTGTTAGGGTACTGCTCCGGCATTCGCCTGGTGTTGATCTTAACGATCACAGCCGGGAAGAGCTCTAAGCTCCCCACCGGTCTCCCGCCATGTGTGGAGTGTGGTGCATGCTAGTGTAAGAAAGGGGTGAGGATAGGGCAAGGAAGAGGAAGGAAAGATCGCGCGCGGTTCATGGCCCGTTTGTGAGGGTACTGCTCCCACAGTCGCCTGGTGTTGATCGGAGAAAGCACGGAAAAGTACCGATCATAGCAGCAGACTGCTAGAATTCTCCTCCTGACAGCAACAGAATTCGACGTAGCTGACAAGCTAGTGTCGAAAATCCTGCCACCGACGACAGACTAAACTAGGACCGCACAATCAGAGGCACTGCAATAACATCAGTAGATGCCCTGAGTCACCTCGTCCAGTCCAAGATACTGCAATCACATTTATACGTAAGGTTCCGCGGCTCGAATCCATGAATTCTCGGCTATCCGGGCGACATGTCAGGCGAAACGTCGGCACCCCATCTAACGACGCGGCGTCTCCCGGATAGCCGAGAATTCACTGCAATCACATTGTTTTGTATGTATAGTGTCCCTAATACTGGAGCAAATGCTGAGATGGCCCCTTGTTTTGCTTCTAGACACAAACGTAACTTCAAATTAACTTAAATTAACTCCCCATGGCACGTCACACACAGTTTTTAACTTTTTGAATAAATAAATAAATAAATAAATAAATAAATAAATAAATAAATAAATAAATAAATAAATAAATAAATAAATAAATAAATAAATAAATAAATAAATAAATAAATAAATAAATAAATAAATAAATAAATAAATAAATAAATAAATAAATAAATAAATAAATAAATAAATAAATAAATAAATAAATAAATAAATAAATAAATAAACATTTCTAGCCTACTTCTAACCACAATTAATTTTAAAATCAGGCGTGCGTTGCTCCGATAAGTAAGCAAATGCTTGCACCCTCCCCCTAAGCTTCCAGGCGATGACTGTGTGCTCCCGGGCGGGCGCGTTTTCTTTTCGTTTTTTGGTGGTGGGGTGGGGTGGGGTGGGGGTGGGGGGCTTTCCAGCGCCTTCGCGAACTTCGCGCGGAATGCCAAGGACGAAACACAATGCCGCGGACACGCTGCAGACGCCAGCGGTGGCGACGGAAGCGACGGGAGAGCAATGGCTATCGGGGATATGATGTACACGGAATACGCATGTGTTTGGCAGTCTAGGTCGCTGGTCCGGGACCTAGCTAACTGTGACCGCTTTCCCAAGACCTAGTTTAGTAGTCTCGCCCAGGTGGTAAGAGATACGTGTGATGAACACGACGTATTCCATCCACTAGCAAACCCCGCATGCCTGAGCACGTCTTCGACACCCTGCTATAGAAAATGAGCTGATTTTAAAGGATTGCTGCAACTCTGTTTTCGCCCCGACCGGAAAGTACAGGCAATAACCAAATTTGAGGTTGAAGGAAAGGAGTCCCAAGATGTTTTAGGACAGACACGACTCTTCTCAATTTAGTTTTATTACATCTCTATGTTACAAGTACACGAATTGTAACGTAGAGATGTAATAAAACTAAATTGAAAAAAAAAATCGTGTCTGTCTATAAATCATCTTGGGACTCCTTTCCTCAAACCTCAAATTTACAAGAAACAGGCTTATTCCTACCTTTTCAACTGTACTAAAGTTAATTAGCGCCGGTCCGGATGGCCGAGATCGCTAAGGCAGTAGCGCCGTAGAGACCTCGGACCGAAAACTCGCGGGTTCAAGTCACGCCTCGGGCATGGTTGTATTGTGTCCGTCCTTCCACTTCCTATAATCATATCGTGTCATACTCATAGTTACCATACCGTTACACGCAATAGTGGTCGCTAATGACCTAGTAGTTGATGCGACCTTAAATAACAAAAATAATAATTAGTTTACATATACACTAACACTCTTCCATATATGAAGTAATACGTGTGCTAATAATTGAATAAAAAAGATTAAAACAGTCAAAATAATGTATAATAATGTATAATGTTTAACTTTCATAAAACAAGCCTTAATTTGTTCTTGCACTAAAAGAGACTAGACATTTTTCCGTTCCTGAACCTTTAATCCTCCAAGACTCACTTCCAAGACTCACCTCACAAAACTTCCCACCTCTCCCCACATCTAACAATATTCCAAATTTCACATTTGCTCCAAACCCTCCCCAAAATACAAATCAAAACAACCAACCTAACAATAACCCATCCACACATCCTCCTCTTATAAATAATTCTAATAATAACTCTTTCATTCACTCCATCATTAACTCAATTACCTGCTTCTTAGTCAATATTATTAATAATATCATCCCAACAATAGTCAGCAATTTACAAGCATCTCTCTCAGCCTATTTTAACAACAATAATGCAACAGTACCATAAAAATAATTTAAATCTGCTCAACTGGAACGCGAATGGCATCAACAATAAAAAATTAGAACTAACGTATTTCTTAAATGATAACAAAATAAATATAGCTTGCATAACGGAAACGCATTTAAAATCAGATGTTACATTTAATATATCAGGCTATAGTGTAGTCAGAACCGACAGATCAAATGCAAACGGAGGTGGTGTACTAATACTAATAGAAAAATTCATACCATTTAAAATCAACCTTCCACACACCCCAGGTCTCGAAACTATAGCCATTAAATTCCCTTTAAACAATAGATTAATAACACTAATAGCGGCATACAAGCCTCCGAAAACAAAAATTTCTGACTCGAATATTTCAGCGCTATTCCAGATGAATTCGCCCACTCTTCTGATTGGGGATCTTAATGCTAAAAACACTATATGGGGATGTAGAAATACCAACACTGCAGGACGCCAACTCAGCAAAATAATTACGGACCTCAAACTTCAGTTAATTATCCCAGCAGAACCCTCACTACCCTACAGATCACAATAAACACCCAGACATATTAGATATTGCAATTTCTAACACTCAAACCACTTTTTACTCAGCACCCTTCTTTGAACTAGACTCGGATCACCTGCCAACTATCATCTCAACTCAACAAATTACGCCCCCTCACACTCCAACTCTCACACTTAACACACAAAACATCAACTGGAAAAAATTTAAGAACATAATTCAAAAACAATCACTCCACTTTAAAATATTAAAAACTCCCATAGAAATAGAACAAGCTATAGCCTTTTTATACAATATGATAATTAACACAATCAACACTCTTAATAATAATGCTCAACCCCCCACCACTAAACATTTCAATAAAAAACTTCCGAAAAACATTCTCACAATTATTAACACTAGAAACAAAACAAGAAGACTTTGGTGCACCATGAGAAACCCACAGCTTAAGAAAGAGTTAAATTTACTGTCCAACATCGTAAAAAAATCACTAAGGGAACATAAACAAACAATTTACAATAACTTAATCCAGTCCCTCAGCACAAATAACAACACGTTGTGGCAATTCACTAAAAATATCTTGAAAAAGAAAGCAATAATACCCCCATTAACAACTCCAACGGGCAAGAAATTCGCTTCTTATGAGAAGGCTGAAGCATTAGCCGATCACTTTGCTAAATCATTTACTCCCAATGCCACCCCAACTCACCCACTGCATTCAAACATACTCGAAATAGCATCAGCCCCCAACTATAACGTACCACACAAAATAAACTACATATCCCCAAATGAAGTCATTAATATAATTAAGATTTTGCCAATAAGAAAAGCCCCTGGTCACGACAAAATAAGTAACAAAATCTTAAAAAACTTACCTAAACCCACAATAGCATATATCACCAATATTTACAATTCAATAATTAGAACTGGTTACTTCCCCGTTATTTGGAAAAATTCAAATGTAATACCCATCCCCAAGCCATTCAAAAATCTATCCAGAACTGACAACTACAGACCCATTAGCCTTCTTCCCACTTTATCAAAAATCCTAGAAAAACTAATCCTTAAAAGACTAAATTCCCATCTGAATAAAACTCAAACAATCCCAATGCACCAATTTGGCTTCACTAATAAAGTTTCAACTTCTCATCAATTACTAAGAATCACGGAGCACATACACACGGCATTTCAAAAAAAACACCATACAATAGTTACCTTTTTAGACATTTCGAAAGCTTTTGACAAAGTGTGGTACCCTGGATTAATATTCAAACTTAAAGAAATAGGTACCCCTAACTATTTAATTAATACCATTAATAGCTTTCTCCAAGATAGAACATTTTCAGTCACAGTTAATAATCACACATCCAATCCCCGCAGAATTACAGCTGGATTACCTCAAGGCTCA
>JAZDUA010001524.1:0-58773 GCA_038098605.1 Gryllus longicercus
ACTTGTTTTCGAGAAGTTTGCTATTGAACGGAGGGGCCCTTTGTGAGCGGCCATTCCGCCAGGGGAACGGGTTGTTGCGGGGGCGCTCTAAGAAGAAGGCGCTGTCACACAAACACGGGAGGTCCACGCCACGCGCTGCGGGCCCACATGGCGCCTGCTCGCTCGCTCGCCCGCCCCTCCGTCCGTCCGTCCGTCCGTCCGTCCGCCTGCCCGCCGTTTCATCCACCCGCCCGTCCTTTGTCCGGCCGCCGTCTTTTTGTCCGTCTGCCCGTCTTTTTGTCCGTCTGCCCGTCTTTTTTTCCGTCTGCCCGTCTTTTTGTCCGTCTGCCCGCCCTTTTGTACCAACCCACCCACCCACACACACACCCGCCCGCCCAAAAACCCGCGCCCGCCCGCCCGCCCAAACCATCCCACCCACCCACTCACCCACCCACTCACCCGCCCGCCTGAACAAACCCACACACCCAACCCACCCACCCGCCCGCTCGCTCACCCCCCCAACCACCCACCCACCCGCCCGCCCAAACCCAAGCACCCACCCGCCCACAACCAACCCAAACCCACCCGCCCGCCCTCCAGCCCGCCCACCCTCCAGCCCGCCCACCAGCCCGCAAATTTGAAATATTTTGATATAAAGTGAGGTTTCCATTCTGCATCTTTGTTAAGATTCGTAGGATCGATATCAGCATCTTTATGCTTGAAAATACGTGATTCCAACTAAACAAACGGAATTTATTAAATTCATTCTCGCCGTCTTCGAATTTCAAGAGCTAAGCACGTGATAAATGACACCTGAAAATACGATCACGTTGTTTCATGGTTGGCCACAACGAATCCTCGTAAACGACGCAGAAATGAACATTGAAAAAGGAGGTAAAAGGCGAGCAACCTGAGTTGCTGCATATTTATAGAGGCAGAACCAGTTCTTCTCCATATGTACAGAGAAACAAGCAGCTGCGTGAAGCATTGCTGGAATTTTCTACTCGCGTATCAACCACCTAAAACAGTTGCGAAAATGCGTGATAGCCACGCAACACGCAACGCTTTCAAAAGGCGTTCGAGATAGAGCCAATTATGAAAATAGTTAGATCCGAGGCAATAGGATAAAGGGAGTTCTATTTAAATTAGGCAATGCCCGCCATCGTTTTTGACTTTGGGCTGTTGTCACAAGTCCTCGACAATCGCCACCGTAATTTCTTCTAGCGCTACAGCACAACTGGCGCATTCTACTGGGAACCGAGAGCAACAGACCCGAGGTTCAGGAAGCGAAAACCGTGTAGTAGGAGAAGAAATGGTAGAAGTATGGATTCACCTTGAATTACATGAAGAGGGAGACAAATTGCTCGATTTTTCATTATTTGTTTTCAGGTTTTGTTTCAGGTATGAACTATGAATTTTCAATCCGGGCATCTCTTTATTGTACACGATGACTAGGAAATGAACGAATTGCGTTGAAGGTTAAGCCATGAAGTCTGCTTTAATGCATTCAAAAGCGTTAGGGATTTCTAATGGGCCATTACCATAACGACCTGGGATGTCCGCACTGTCGAGACTCGAGTACCGAATTGCTTGTTGAACGAGGGCCAACAGAATGATGTAGAGATATTTTGCAGAGGTAGACTGCCTGCGATAGCTCAGCGGAATCTCCATTACCTCTGTAGTGTGGTTAACCACTAGGTTCTAGGACTCGAGTCCCGGCGGTGACGTACTTCTGACACCAACTACAAAGCTACATGGAATTCACCGCTACCTGGAGAAGAATTATAGCTGTCTGCTGCTCTGATTTGTATGTTTTCAGTGTTTGTTCCAATCAAAGCTAGGCGTATCCCGGAGCCGTATCGTAAGATGGATGGATGGTGCACGATTTTTCCTTCCTCATTCTTGTCCCTCTCCTCCCTTCCACAAACACACATCTACTTGTGTGTATTGTAGTACCGCGCAGATCGAGAGACCAGCCGGAGTGTAGAACTTGTCGCGGCTGGGGAGTAGTGATGCGACATCGATAACAAAACATCGATGTTGGCGACAGCGTCGTTCAAAATGAAAACATCGATATTATAAATGCATCGACTAAAAACAATGGATGTTTCCAACATCAATTTTTTACATTGGATTTGTAACCTTAGTAACATTAAATTCGTGTGCATTAAAATTTAATTTGACAGTGTTCGTTTTTATCAATTGTACTAATAAGGGTACGGGAAGAATGGGCAAACCCTACGCCCACAGCGTATTTGATGACCTTATCTCAATGTGCGAAAGGAATACGAAGAAAGAGGAAATACAAGGGCAAGGAGGTCATCTCAGGCGAAAGAGTCTGTTCGATGAAGGTAGGCAATCAGCGTTCCTTTGGTTCCAACACATGAATAACAATGTTATTATCAGTTATTATTTCGTACTTCATATTCATTCATTAACTTGATATTTTTTAAATTTTATTGTATTTGGTTGCTTTTCCATTCAGAAACAAAAGATGGGAAAAGAAAAACCATCGATGTTAAAAATCATCGATATTAATGTTTAAAACATCGAAGTTTCTACAAAACCATCGATGTTTTGGAAACGGCGACATCGATGTCGCATCCCTACTGAGAGTTTCCCCTCTGTGGGCGATACCTGGAGAGGGAAACCCTCAAGCCGCCGTCATGATGGATGCCGACTGTCACAAGACAGAGATAGAAGAGATACAACACGCGATACACCTACGGGACTAATGACCTCAGAAATTGTCACGCCTACAATCAATACTCACTCGTTTGCGCTGTCCACATTTCAAGGTGAAGCCCCGTGAACAGGCGGCCTACAGTGAAAGAAGCCTGTTTTCAAAGAGCCCGGCACTCATCAGTGGCGTGTTTTCCTCGAGTGCGGGACAATGCGGAGGGGCTTTTGAGGCAGCGACGCCACGAGTTCGCGGGCCTCGTGGCTCCCGCGCGTTCCCCCCCCTCCTCGCCTTCCTCCGCTACCCCCCCCCCCCCTCCCGCTGGTCGCCAGCGGCGTCACGACGTCTCCTCGGTAGGAACGCAGCGTCAAGAAAAATAAATGAAACATTCATTGTAGAGAACGGTTGTGCGGAATTTCAACAATGAAATGTGCAAGAAACATTCATTGTGGTGTACAGTTTTGCAGAATTTCAACAATGAAATGTGCAAAAAACATTCATTGTAGTGTACAGTTGTGCAGAATTCCAACAATGAAATGTGCAAGAAACATTCATTGTAGTGTACAGTTGTGCAGAATTTCAACAATGAAATGTGCAAAAAACATTCATTGTAGTGTACGGTTGTGCAAAATTCCAACAATGAAATGTGCAAGTAACATTCATTGTGGTGTACAGTTTTGCAGAATTTCAACAATGAAATGTGCAAAAAGCATTCATTGTAGTGTACAGTTGTGCAGAATTTCAACAATGAAATGTGCAAAAAGCATTCATTGTAGTGTACAGTTGTGCAGAATTTCAACAATAAAATGTGCAAAAAACATTCATTGTAGTGTACGGTTGTGCAGAATTTCAACAATGAAATGTGCAAGAAACATTCATTGTAGAGTACGGTTGTGCAGAATTTCAACAATGAAATGTGCATGAAACATTCACTATAGTATGCGGTAGTGCAGAATTTCAGCAATGAAATGTGCAAGTGTACATAAAGAGGGTTATGTACACTTGCACATTTATATATACATTTCAAAGTATGGAGGATTAAAGAATATTTTAAACAAACTTATATATTTATTTAATATTAACAATTAATGTATTTTTAATATATATTAAAAGACTCCGGGTTTAAATTTTAACTGTTTTAGAAGAAAAAAATATTTATAATATTTAAGGAGAAATATTTATTATTATAGAATTGAGAAATTTGTATATTCATGTTGTTTACGAGTTAAAACAAACAAATCTAGGGTATGTGCAAAATTCAATATTTATTACCGGTGAAAATTTTAAAAAAATGTTTCCTATATTTTTTACTTCAATTTTTTAAATTAAAATATTATCTGAAGCCACTCTTGGAAGTATGAACGGGTGGGGTAGAAGGAAAACGTGTTATGTTGCTGGAAAGATATGGATATAAGGTTGAGAGAATGAAGACGTATGTGTGTAAATATGTATGTGTGGGTGTATGTATATATAGGTGTGGGTGTATGTATATGTAGGTGTGGGTGTATGTATATGTAGGTGTGGGTGTATGTATATGTAGGTGTGGGTGTATGTATATGTAGGTGTGGGTGTATGTATATGTAGGTGTGGGTGTATGTATATGTAGGTGTGGGTGTATGTATATGTATATGTGTGGGTGTATGTATATGTATATGTGTGGGTGTATGTATATGTATATGTGTGGGTGTATGTATATGTATGTATATGTGTGGGTGTATGTATATGTATGTATATGTGTGGGTGTATGTATATGTATGTATATGTGTGGGTGTATGTATATGTATGTATATGTGTGGGTGTATGTATATGTATGTATATGTGTGGGTGTATGTATATGTATATGTGTGGGTGTATGTATATGTATATGTGTGGGTGTATGTAGATGTATGTGTGGGTGTATGTAGATGTATGTGTGGGTGTATGTAGATGTATGTGTGGGTGTATGTAGATGTATGTGTGGGTGTATGTAGATGTATGTGTGGGTGTATGTAGATGTATGTGTGGGTGGGGGTATGTATATGTATGTGTGGGTGGGGGTATGTATATGTATGTGTGGGTGGGGGTATGTATATGTATGTGTGGGTGGGGGTATGTATATGTAAGTGTGGGTGGGTGTATGCATATGTATATATATGCATGTGTGTCCGCGCGTGGGGGGAAGTAAATGATAAGCCCTTGCGAGAGGTGCCTACGCTGTCGCCAGCAAGCAGTCTTCTCTCAATCGCAGCGAATTTTTTCTGCAAGGCTGATATTGTTATTTGAAGCTACAGGGAGTGCGCGTGCGCGCGCGCGTGTGTGTATGTCAATAAAAGAGTGTGTAAAAAAAGGTTGGGTTGGACAAAAGTTGATTAATGTTGAATATGGTTTTCTTTTGAATGTGTGTTGTGTGTTGCTTCCGGCAGATGTAGAAAATTCCACACTATTGAATGGCAATTTCTGCTCAGTGGAATTCATCCTCGTTGAATCCAAGACCGCTGTTCCTTTTCGTAGAAGTAGCTTTGGCAATTTTTCTGTGTTCCAAGAAAGCCTACTAACCGATCAAAACATCAAAACCTATTCTCATGGCCGATGCCAAGAAAGGTTGAAAGGTCTAAATACGATTTCTACATCCTGTAAAGAGTGCTGCAAATGTTCAAAATCTTCTTGACATTTCCTAAGCAAATTCATTTATATTGAGGCGTCACAATAAATTATGGAAACTTTTAGAAAATGCAGAGTTGTTGAAAATAATTCCTTATTTCTACTGAAAGTATAGAGGGAAATTGCAAATAACGGGAGCATTTAAACATCTCACGTTTGCCCCTGATTTTTAGGCAGCCCCGTCTGCACAGATGTTCGGCAGGTACATGAAATCTCCTTGGCTACGTCAGAACGTGATCTGCCGCACACTAGTACGTAAAACGTTGCCTAAGAATCAGGGACAAATGCCACATGTGTGAATGCATAAAACTCCATTATATGCAATTTCCCACTACATTGGGATAAACTGATTATTTTTGACCTCTCTACATGCCCTAGAAGTTTGTCACGTATACACCGAGGCATCCTGTAAAAAGTATTCATTGTTTACTAATTTATAACCAAATGAAAAATTGTGGAAAGTATTCAGTCCTTACTAATTTGTAGCCAAATTAAAAACTGGAAAATATTCGAAAGCGAAGGCCTTATGAAGGTTCGTAATGGTCGCTCCTATTCGGAGTGTGCGTGTGTGTGTGTTTATTGTTTTTTCAATCTTACATGACTATGGCTAAATCTGCGGCCCGTAGAGGTGGTCCCCAGGCACAAACCACCTTACCAACTCTTTGCGTCCCATGTCGAGGAGCATATTCGGAGCGCAGCGGCCCGTTGGAAAATGGTTGTCCAAGTGCGCTCTATCGTACTCTTGATTCACCCGCGCCGGCCCCGGCTTTTTAAATACGCTCGCCATGACATCACGTGTGCACTGCCCGCGACATGTGGGCGTGGCTGGTGTGTGTCTTCTTGGCACGCGAGCGGATGGTTCCCGAGGGCATCCATTGAGCCGCTTTGCTCTTATATTCCGAGGCGCGTCGATTCACGTACGCACCCCACGGGTACAAGGTTAAGGTGTGAATAATGCAACACGCACATCTCACTTGTATTACGTATGTATCTCGTTTACATCTGTACAAATCAATTACCACACGGAAGTTATTTGGCTATGGCGTTTGTAATGGGGAGGTCGTTTATGAAGCTACGCAGAGCAGGCGGTCGTAGATTCGAACTGCGATGGTGGCGAAATTTCGCGCCAGTGCAGTAGCTGGGTGGAAGCAACCGGCCTCAAGAATATTCTAAAGTCGAATATTCTTGAGGCCGGTTGCTCTGACAGTCGTATCTGTGATTTCCTACAATTCCAGGTGGATACCGGAACAGAATATTTAACAACGCGCGTTATACTTTCATTCCCACTCCGTTCTCCCTCCCCCCCATACACACACACACTCACATCTATCGTAAGGGCCAGGAGTTGGGGTGATCCCCTTCCTCCGAAGACCATTCCTTTGATTTAGAAAGTGTAAGTGTATGTAGGCAGATGCATCGGCAGCTGCGAGAACTCCGCTTAAAAAAATCAGTTGGAAAATCAGGAAACTAATTTGGATGGTTAAAAATTTGCTTATATCAGAGACCGTTTCGATCCTTTCTAACTCCAACTTTTTTTATAACGACGGTCTACGGACGTATTAACATTTGGTTCTTAGTTTTAGGTGCAAGTCACAGAGGAATAGTGAGACATTGTCAGAGTCATGATCTGGGCTGTCCGGGTGACGCCGCGTCGAAGACTGAGATACCGACGTTCGGGTCGACAAATCGATATATCGACCGATATTTCGGTCGGAACGACTGCTCCTCAGCTTTCGACTCAGCGCCACCAGGACCGTCCAGATCAGTGTGACATTTCATTTCACAAAAGATTTGAACTGTTATAAGCATGTAACATACTACTTATGTTTATCATATCTTCTGGAACTTCGTAGGGGTCGAAGTGGTTTAAATAATCGATTTTAAATGTTTGAGCATTTCTATCAATCATATCGACAAATTTAAACAAGTATGTTTTAAGCCAAAGTCTTATGTCTAAAAACTAAGAAAACATATACTAAGGAGGCATATTAGTTAGTAAGAAGTGCGAGTAAAAAAGTAAATATTTTTAGTTAATATTCGGATAATATACGTCGTCTTGGCATTAAATCGTTGAATTGAATCGAATTGAATTTGCCTTATTTTACGTGGCGAGACTCGGGCCATCAGGCCCGCTTTTCCGTCTGACCACACAAATTTCGCTCCTTTTATCAACTAGCAGAGAAAGGAGGTATTTCTTGGGCGAGAATCAGGCGATTTGAATTTAGCTCAGAGGCGTCATTTAGGCTTGAGGATCTTTTACATGCAAGTAAATCTACTAACATGGGACAGCCGGCATTACTTCCCCTCCGAAGGAAGGCGTCCGAAGGATTTTTTCGCCCTTAAAAATCCACGGCTTCGATCGGGTTTGAACCCGCGAACTTGGGTACAACAGTTCGGTACGCTAACCGTTACACCATCGCCACCGCCAATCGTTCGTAGTGGTGTACTTGGTACGGGTATCGCGTGCATCACACCTGCGCAGTAGTGCACGCGCCGTCGCAGGTTGTGTCACCTGTGCCGGCCTTTCCCAGGCCGTGCTGGACTGCGTCCATGTCGACGCGCTGCCAACTCTCGACTTCTCTCGGAAGAAAAAAGCTCAGTCTCCGACTCTTTCCTCGCGTGGCTTTACGTGCATGTCGACGCAGAGAATAAAATGCGCTATCCGTTACAGTCATTCAAATTGTTTATTGCGTTGTTCATTGCAGGATAAGCAACGGTTTTATTATTAAGTTAATTAAATTAGGTTTAATTTATGGGTGAAGATTTAATTCACTGGTAATGTATTTCAAGAGTGTAGTAGGGAAATAGAATTTATAGTATGACGAGAAAGGAAAAATTGGAATCAGTGATTTCAGACGACAGGATATTGGATGTTAATGAATGTTTTGATAATGAATTGTTTTAATAATATTACACCGAAATTCTGAATATTATTGCCAGTCGGAAATTAATAATTAATAATTCTTAATATGTACTATAACGAAACAAAACGTGTACGCATGCCTGTCGTATCTATTATTATTATTATTATTATTATTATTATTATTATTATTATTATTATTATTATTATTATTATTATTATTATTATTATTGGTAGTGTAACCAGTTAACAAACCAAATAATGTAATAGTAATAATATAATGTAAATAAACATTTTATTATTTTGCGACTACTACCAGGCGCGTAGCAAATAATTAGCAACGAATAAAACAAATCACACTACATGCTTGTTTTCTCCATTTTGCAGCGATGTTCTTACACCAATTAGATTTAAAATCGTTTAATAACCGCAGATGGAGCCTTATTTCGTTGTGCTGAACCGAAGCCTTCGAGTTTCTGTATAGGTCACTGTATCTATGTCACTCATATATGACAAAAAGACATCGAATAATTTAAAATACATCATTGTTATGTCTCATGAAATACTTAAATATATTTATTTTCTATTCTTCTGCACACATAGTCCTGCACGTTTTTTAGTACCTCTCGTTACATTTTTGTGCCAGGTTGGCCACTATTCGCTGTTTCCATGCTGGCGTGTAAAGGCGTGTAATTCCCATGTATAAAGTTTCACAAAGCAATTTACTTCTGCAATTAATTCCTAAAATTCGGAAATTTATTTGTTCTGGATTGCATAAATGTAGATAACGGTAGATTGATTTAGAAAATGTTAACTTCTGAAAGTAGAGGAGGCCGCAGCGAATATTTCATCCAAAATAAGTTCCTTTCACGAACACATTAAACTCGAAGATTGATGACTAGATAATTTTTACAATAGAAACTTCATGCCAACATATTGAATATCTTTCAGGCATATATCTTGCAGAAAAGATGTTACGCGAGAGAATTGGCGGGAGAGAGGGCGGCACCCACCACATGTAACCATTCCTGAGCCTCGACCACTCATTACTCTCTAGACGCACACCGGCTACCCCGAGCGCCAGGGCTGGCGCCACAGCCCCCTGGCGCTTAACATTGCCTTCGTCTATGCCTCCTCTCCCTCCCCTTCACCCTCCCCCAGCCTCTTCATAACTCCCTTGCAGCCGTCAGCTTCATTTTCCCTTCTTTTCAACATCAATGGAGGCCTCTCGGCCCAACAAATTGCCGCGCTATGTAACGCCTAGCAGGGAAGCGCCTTTGTGGCCAGCAGACATCGCCGGCTGACGGCCGGGACTTCCCACCCCACCCCTCCCCACACCACCCTACCTCACCCCATCCCTCCCCGACTCGCCCAGTCCAACACAGCACACCCCCGCCGCCGGCCCAACCCCTCCATGAGCCGGCAGATTTCTGCGGAGAGCGCTACACCAGCCCCGCCCCGCCCCGCCCCACCCTGCGCTCCCCGCCGCTCCCCGCTCCAGGACCACGCTTCTGCCGACAGTCTCCGCGCATCTACCGTCTTGATCGATTGATGATCGCTTTGTCCCCACCCCGCTCCACCCCGCCCTCCCCGACGCTTCCCTTCCCGGGTCCCCGCTTCTGCCGTGCATCCGTCGTTTTGAACACTTGACGATCGCTTTGTCCCCGCCCCGCCCCGTCCGCCCCGCCCCGTCCGCCCCGCCCCGCTCCGCTCCGTCGCTCTGTCTGTCCGTCGCTCCCTGCCCCGCGTCCTCGTTTCTGCCGACAGTCACCGCGCATCCGTCTTAATCGATTGTCGATCGCTTCGTCCACGCCCCGCCCTGTCCGTCGCTCCCCGCCCCGGGTCCCCGCTTCTCTGACAATAACCGCGCGTCCGTCGTCTTGATCGATTGAAGATCGCCCCGTCCCCGTCCCCGCCGCCGGAGCCTCGCGCTCTTCCTTCCCGCGGCGTGCGCCCCGCCTCCTGCGCCCGGCCCTTTGTCTCCGGCCCGGGGCGCAACAATCGCCGTCGCTCACGCGCCCTGCGCCGTCGATTGTCCGCGAACAAAGGAGCGCCGCCGCCGCGTCTGCCCGCGCCCGCCCCCGCTCGCGCCCCGCCGCGCCCGACCCGGAAGCTCGCGTCCCTTGCGCCGCCGCGCACCCAGTGCCCCCCCGCCTCTCCTGCCCTTGATTGGCGAGCCGGCTCGTGCTGGCGCCTCCTTGGCGATGATATGAACTGAGAGTCGATATCTGGAACGTGTTCGAACTGTCGCCAACACTCAATGCAATGCACGGGCAGAAGGGGCTGATATCACTGCAGGGCCTCTGACCGGGAGGTCCCAGGGTTCAACTCCCGACGGTGACAGAATTTTCGACACTAGCTTGTGACATCAAGGTGGAATTCAGCCGCTATCGAAAAGCGAATAGTAGAGGCCGGCCGCTCTGATTGGTAGTTCTCCGTGGTATCTCCGGTCAACATTCGGCGAATACCGTAGGAGAACCGTAACAAACGGGCCACGGACCGCTTGCTATCTTTCCCTCCCCTTTCTTGTCATATTATCGACCCTTTCTTACAAACACTTAAACTTACATACACTCTTGTCGGGAGCTTAGTACATGCTGGAGTTCCGGCTGGAGGGGGGGGGGGCGATTACGCTGGTGGGAGATACCTGGTTAGGGCAAATTCCCGCAAACCAACATAGGTCGGCGTAGGAACTCGCCATCCAGCGGGAGAAGATCACCGCCACCTCCCGAGTAAAAGCAGCAGCATGTACATGCACTGAACATGCACTGTACTCACGGGAATAATGACCTTATCCGTCGACATGGAATCATCAATTAAACAATCAATCAACACAATACAATTCACTCTACTAAATCTATCGAAAATGGATAATTCGGAAGGAAATTGTAGTCCCTGTAAGCTATTTTGTAAACCAGTGTTAAAAAGACAGTTAAATACCATGTTTTTGGAGATGTATTCGGATAACCAGAAGTGAACGTTTTAAGTAGTTTGGGAAATAAACTGACGATGATGATTCTCTATAGTTTTCAGAAATTTACAAATCGTTTTTGAATTGTCTTGTGCAAACATTTGGGGTTTGTGGTGAGGATTAATACGAGCAATTACGCAATTACGTGAACGTGCCTCAACTTGTGTGTTTCCAGTTAGCGTAACACTTTCTTATTTTCAACAACATGATAATTCTACAATGCATATTTTCAAATCAACTCTTGTCAACAGTTTTGATAAAACTGAATAAAGTAGGATTCATAATATTTCCAAATACTTAAGCTGTGTCTTAACGAGACCTCCAGTGTAAATTGTGAGCAGCGCTGGCTCACCAACTGGGGTCCTTTCGTCGCTCACTTCGCTTCTCCGGCGCCCGAAAGTTCACAACACAGTGATTGCAGCCCCGCTTCCCGACTCGAAGGTCGCCACCGCACCGACGTTTTCTTATGAGCAACGCGGTAATGATAGAAACCGCACGACTTCAACCGCAATGATACGACGCAAGAAATGTTTCTACCCAAGGACAATTCTTTTGTATCAATCAGGTTTTTAGTATAGAGTACGGATGTATTTTAAAAAAAATTAATCGCTATAGAATATCCATTAACTTCAAATATCCGAACTTCTCATACGTTGACAAATTCGTGTTTAAGAAAAGGGAAATTGAAAGAAATAATAATAATAATAATAATAATAATAATAATAATAATAATAATAATAGTACCGAGCGAAGTGGCTCAGTGCGTAGCGCACTGACTTCGTAATCGGGAGGTCCGGGTTTGATTCCCTGGCCGGCCATCCTGACTGGGGTATTCGTGGTTTCCCTCGGTCATAAAGGCGAATGCTGGGATGGTTCCAATAGTCCACGATCACCTATCGCCTCCTAATCTATTCCTATCATCTTTCATCCTCCATACCCCCGGGCTAACAACCATGGGGGATAAAAATCGGATCCAGCTAAATGCTGGTCCCCCCTAAGAATTGTTGCAAGCACCTGCCACCGCGATAATAAATAAAAACTGAGCCACGGTAAATGCAGGATGCTTGCTTGCGTGGTCCTAGTCGGCCGATTAACGAAAAAAAAGAAAATAATAATAATAATAATAATAATAATAGTAATATTCATTATGATTGTTATTATTTACGTATTTAAACCTGTTTTTAGGAGTACGCCGTAAGGTAATTGCATGTAGTATGATGTACATAATAAAAATATTCTGACAGCGCCATGCAGACTGCTGATGGCATATTTGTGACAACTGTCGGCAGTTGTGTAAAAAGTATTTTGTCAAAGAAATATCATCAAACAACTTTAAAGTCTCTGCTTATAAAGCGTTTCCAAGTTCTTACCCAAGACCATCATTGAGGGAACCCAGTACCACGAAACATCATTAATTGTGTTCCTGATTTCGTGTACTATATACTGCTATGCCTTGAATATGTGAATGCTATTATTCACAATAATTATAAAAATATAATTGTGAAGTTTTCATTTAAGCGTTTAAGAAACGGAGCCAGTTTGAGTTGTATTTGTAAGCACGCTCAGCCAAAAAGAAGAGAGAGGGCCCGGATCCCTTTTCGCACTGAATTTTTTATTTACATTTCACTAGAAAGATAATATATTATTGTTATGCAATGAGAAGTTATAACTTTACCGAAGCAATTAATAAATAAAATTGGTTTTGTGAAAATAATTCATACGGTTGCCAGATATCTTCGAGAAACTCTTCCACAAATATAACAATTTCCCTAATTTCCACGTTAAAAGGGGAAAATCAAGAAATGAAAATATCTGAGAAAATAAGATGTTTGATTACGTCACGCTGAAGTGCCCCTTTCAAAATTTCCAGCGAGAAAACTGCCCTTGCTCTCCTGTGTGCATCCAGATGCTCGAAGACAGGTGCCACTAAGAAATACAATATTGTGTTTAATTTAGATGAAAAAGATATACGCTGTTCAACGTGGGCACAATGAGAATTAAAAAGCGCTGGAAGTAGGTGTATTGGAGCTTATTTCGAATGATATCCATGTTTGATGGTTACTTTCTTGCTTATGTGCTTGTTTGAGTAGTGGCTGCGGAGACGGGTATTTTGGTGAAGTTAAAAAATTACCAGATAATCCATTTATATTCGGTGGTATAGTACACCAAACCTGCAAACCGAGAGCAACAGCGTTAGTACCCGCGCCTGCCGTAGAACTCTATCCAGCCCTCCTGGGAGTCTGAAGTCGTTTCTTGTAGAAAGCGTGGGATATCCCGTACCAACAACTTGCGTCAGAATCGCCCGCGATCCGCGCCTCGGTCCCAGAGCAGGCAGAGACCATGGAGAAGGTATTGTCGAGTGTACCGTTCGCCAAAGAGTGGTCACGTGTAGTTTGCTTTTAGGTGCGCGTTGAGGCGCGTTGGCCACGTGAGCCAAACTACTTTCGCCCGGCTGACCTCGCGCAAGCAGGCTAAGGCCGGCCCGTCACGTTGTGGTCGCTGTCTCTATCTCCGTCTCTCTCTCCCTCTCTCTGAGATCGTGCGCTCGCAGATGGGAACTCTTTTGTCTCCACGGGACGCCTTCAAGTTGAAATTCCAGAACGGTTTATTGCAAAAGTTTTCAGTGAGATCTTGAGGTTCCAACGTAACACGATTTACATCAACGAAAACTTACAGTTGTAGATTTCTTGTCAGAAAAAAACAACGCATTTTTAAACAAAACTGATATTTAAACGTCGAGTGCATAATATGCGTTTTTATGAAAAGTTCAGAAGCCTATGTACACTTGTACAGGATGACTCAGAATAAATGTTAATACGGCGAGTAGATGTGCCGAAAATGTTCACTTTTGCCAGTGAATCGCCAACAGAAATCGCATATAACGCAGGTATAACCCGACAAAAAATTCTTGTTCCAAAGTAATAAATCATTTTTTTAACATAGTACGTCATGCTAGCTAATCAGAACAATTAATTTTTCTTCAGTTAATTTTTCCTACAAACAACTTGCTAATCACACAGAAAGCACTGAATAATTTGATTACTCATTAACAATTTGAAACACATACATTACGTTGTATTTTATGGGAATATGGAAGTGAAAGACGAAATTATTTTTCATTAACACTAGAGATGACGTTTTTCAAAGATGTTTTTCATTAAACGAATAATGTCATGCACTCCTGATGTAGAATTTGTTCAGAAGAATGACTGGATTACGCGGTTACTTTAAAGTCTCAAAATGCTTCCATTCTTCACATCGTTATTAATATTTATTAATATAATAAACGCGTTGGTATTTTCCCGTAATTTTAAATGGGCTTTCGCGGGTATTATTGAACATTTGATGGCCTTACAAAGAGAACATATATACGTCTTCGGGCCTTGGTCTTTACCAGGGCTTCAGTTTTCAGTTACACTGAGTATACAAAGAGCTCTCTCCGTAGCAAAACAAAGTGCAGTGCTGCCCTCATCGTCAGTCCTACACTCCGCTTGGTCGAGTTATATATGTAATAATACAATACATGTGGTGGCATTTGCCCCTAATTTTTAGGCAAACCTGTATTGTCAGATGTTCCGCGGGTAATGTTCTGTCACAGAGAAGGGGAATCCATAGTCAAGGAGGCCTCAATCCCCAACAGCTACGGTCGCCTCGGCAAAGTAATGATCGAGAGCGCCAGTGGGATGAAAGATCGAGGATAAGTAATTTTGGAGTTCTGCTATGATTATATCCGGTGATCGGCTTCTATCACGGGTGGATTTCATGCTTTCCTTGAATATTTCCAGGTCAATGCTGGAGCAGCACATTGTATAAATGATCATGGACCGCACTTGTTCCGCCCTTCCCAATCATGTCTCCTTTCCCATCCAAATGACCGAGTGTTGGACCGATCTATCCTCTTGAAACATCCTCGTCAATCAAGCGAAACATCCGGCAAGCGTCCATGAACCTATCCTCTATCCTCTTGAAACATCCCTGTCAATGAAGCAAAATATCCGCCGAGCGGTCAAGAACCGGTCGCAGCTACAAGTGGCAACACCCTTACACATTACGTATCTCATGATTGGTTACTCGAACAGTGATCCTGTTCTCATACACAATCATTACAAGTTTGCAAGAAATTATTAGTAATAAGTAAACGCATCACAAATTCTGAACTATCACATTCATATTCGATTTTTTCTTTTTAAAATTTATTCTCTCTTTAAAGTACATTGTATCTTTATGACTTTACAGGTTTATCACTCACTCGTTGCTTTTGAATACATAACGAACTCGATGTCAGAGCCGTATCTACTGGCTAGAATTGTCGGTAATTTTATGTTTTTGATTTTTTGCTAATGTGGTTATCGCCGAGCCCCAAACAAAATGCGTTATATTTTATTATAAAAACATTTTCTTCGCCGGTAAGGTGCTTGTATTAAAAATATCGACAGGAAAACGTTCGAACTTGAAAACATACGATGAGAGTTTAGTTTCTTGAGCGTCGGAAGAAGACATTTCAGCCGAGCATGGTAAGCGCATGGTGTGTTAACTACACGGTCTTCAGTAAAAAGTTCGGACAAGAGAAAATGCAAAAGCTTGTTGTAGCACCACTAGTTAAAATTGCTTCTCGTGTTAAAAGTGTGTTGAATATTACCCTGTTACTGACACATCTCTCACGAATATTCAATAAACTCGATAATTTTGCGAGAACATGAGGTAAGTTTGAAGGATCCACCCAGACAAAGAGAGCGCGAGATGTGTGTGTGTGTGTGTGTGTGTGTGTGTGTGTGTGTGTGTGTGTGTAAGCGAGTAAGCGCACGTCCTTTCGTTGTTGCGTGCTCGCTCCAACCCAGTGCGCGTCATCGGACGGCGGAGGCGAGGGCTGCGTTTTGTAAGAGACGCTCGTCCCTCTGGACGTTTGGCGCCCACTTCCTTCCGGGAGCTGCCCTCCGCTCCCGCAAGAGGGCAGAGGCGGATGGCGGAGGGGGAAGACGACTGGTGACAGACGGTGGGGGGGGGGGAGACATCGAAGGCGGACGGCTGAGGGCGGACGGCTGAGGGCGGACGGCTGAGGGCGGACGGCTGGGGGCGGACGGCTGGGGGCGGACGGCTGAGGGCGGACGGCTGAGGGCGGACGGCTGAGGGCGGACGGCTGAGGGCGGACGGCTGGGGGCGGACGGCTGGGGGCGGACGGCTGAGGGAGGACGGTGAGTAACGGGGGCAGGACGGACGGCTAGGAGAAGTCGGTTGGAGCAGGAGCAGGGGCTGGGTGCGGGAGCGGGAATGGGGCGGGAGTGGGGGCGGGCGAGCCCGATACTTGATTCTCTCGATAAACGATTCTTCCTGAAGCCTTCTTAAAGCTAAAGATTCCTTATTTCCTTCAATTTCGTACACGAGTCAAACGCACACGTTTGCACACAGCCCTTAGCACAAGCTCCTCTTGGAAAGGAAGAACTGTAGAAATTCCCAAGGTATGTTTTCCCACAGGAGACAGAGAGCTCTAGAGTTTTTCTTAGGCGTGCAAATTTTCCCAAGTGCTTAGAGTTCTTTCTTGAAAGTACGGAACATGTTTGTACTAGCTAGTGCAGTAGAGTTTAAGTTTATTTTGTGTCGTATTGAATGTAAGTTATCGATCGAAAAAAGGTAATAAATTGCGATAAAACAATCATGTAATTCTGGAATTGATCTGAAATTCGGGCATCGATTCAATGATTAAATTTGAAAGAAGTATATTTGATTCTGAAAAAAGTTAAAATTAATATTCCAAGGAGTTGTATATCGTATTTGTTCTTAATATTTCTGGTTTCATATTAAAATAAAAAAAAACTCTGTTGTAGCTTTGTTGGCCAAATCATGAGCGGTGCTTTTACACTCAATACTTTCTTAGATGGCGCGTATAATTGCGTCCGCATTTTGTACCAGCGACCTCTTGTATTTCTGTTGGCGTCTGTTGCGCGTAAAATAGCGATATGCGAACTGATTAGGAAGTCCGATGTCCACGAAAAAGAACCATTTGTTATGTTTCTTGGTGTAACCTATGTAATCACTTTGTACAGTGATTGATAATATTGACAATGTGCGCATTTATATTTGTGTGTACACTTTACGAGCTCACAGAAGTTTGAAAATGTGTGCATATTATGTAGGTGTTTTATATACTAATAATTAATGATAATTAAAACTTCTCGAGGTTTTGTAATTTGCGTTTCTGAGAACTACGGTGATAATTCAACATTTCTCTATATCACTGCTACCGTTGATCTGCTCTCGTGTCACATATTAGTATATCATGATAATATATTATATTACAATTTTATTTTCCATAACATATGGATGTAATAAATGAATTCAGCTTCAAAACAAGAAAGAGCTTATTCCTTCATTGTGTATTTTTTTGCATTTTAAAGGGGGAAGTATGAATAGATTTAATGAAATAAAGTTAATAGGATCGAGCAGTGTTGAATTGATGGGCAACAAGGAAGCCGATTTGATCTGGATATGTTTGAGCGCGAGGGCACTCTCGCCGCTCCCAATTTGATGATCAGTGGAAGCTGTGGTGGGGGACCTCTCCTCTGCCCTATAAGGCCCCCCCCCCCGCCCCGCCCCTCCCCTCCCCAACCCGCTCCGCTCCGCTCCGCTCCGCCCCGCCCCGCCCCGCCCCGCCCCGCCCCGCCCCACTCACCTCGCCTTGCCCCGTCCCGTCCCGTCCCGTCCCGTCCCGCCACGTTCCACCCACCTCGCTTCGCCCCGCCCCGCCCCGCCCCGTTCCACCCACCTCGCCTCGCCCCGCCCCGCCCGTCCTCACCCACTCAGCCCCGCCCCACCCACGCACCCACAACCATCCATACTCCCAACAATCCACCTCTAACCATCCACTCCCACCCAACCATCCACCCACCAACACATCCCCCCACTCCACCGACCCATCCATCCTCCCCACCCCACCCCGCCGTGTCGCGCCGCTCGCGCCGTGTCGCGCCGTTCGCTCTCGGCATTCACAAAGTGTGCACGACACCGGGGAGCGCGGAGGTCGTTGTCGGTCGATGTGGAGTGTGGTTCTTGCAGCCCTTGTCTGAAGGAACGTCGGAACGCGTTAACTGAACGGGCATCGCCAACGCCTAGGGCGCTATAATAACAACGAAATACCGAACAGGAGCCGGAGTTGCGCTTGCTGACTACAGTGTAGCAAACTTTCGAATGTGCGATCAACAAGAGAAGACCGGCTGAGCTGGCTCAGTGCATCAATTGATATCCCTGCAGTGCATTTGATGGGGAGGTCGTAGTGTTCGAGTAACGACGGTGACAGGATATTCGATAACAGCTTTATACGAACTAGATCGAATTCTGCAGGAGAATTCTAGCGGCTGGAGCTCTGATCTTTATTTTTCGTAGTCTCCTACCAACACCAAGAGAATTCCAGAGCGGTTTCCTAACAAAAGGGCCACGGACCGCGCGCGATCATTCCTTCCCCTTCCTTGTCCTATCCTCGGCTCTTACCTAGACAAATGCCCTACACTGCCACACTTGACGGGAGGCCAGTCGGTAGGCTCAGAGTTGGTCCCGACAGGGGCGGTTGTTGGGAAAAATCCCGCAAACTGGCGTGTAGGTCGGCGCCAGATCTCTTCATCCAGCTAGAGAAGATCGCCGCCACTTCACGCAATACAAAATGCACTACACTCACGGGACCAATGACATTAGCAGTTGACACGTCAGGAATCGCTAATCAATCAAACGATTAATTAAAACCAACAGAGAAGAGACAGAGGTTAACCATGACGGGGGAGAGGCTAGATTTTAACACGTAGGGGACTGTATGCAGTCCAGCTGAATATTTAAGGTCAACATATCGGCTGCACTGTTACTAGGTCGTTTTCGTGTCACTGAAACGACCTAGTGTGTTCGTTTCGGTATGCATTCCTTCCCAATGCTTTTTTAAAGCCTGATACCCATCTTCATCAGCACGTCGACCATTGATTCACATTTCCATCCACCCCCATGTACCACTGATTTAGAAAATATTAACAATAATATTGCGAAAACATGAATATCAGGCTCTATAACTCATGAGGGCTTTAGGGCTAGAGAAAGAAGGAAAATAGTGGTTTTGGTATTTTTTTAATTTGAATTTTAATATTGTCAATGGGAAAAAGATACTCAAATTACTTTTTGTTTTATAATTAATTGAATCTATGTATTTAAAATGAATGAGAAATAGTTTCATGCAGATAACTGGAACATTCAGATAAATAGCCGCGAGTAAGCTGTCGTAAATAAATGTATTAATTTGTTAATATTATTTGAAAGGATATGTTAGAAAATTTTAAACATTTAGGCAAATTTTTGCGCCACTGATTCTTAGTTATGACACTGATGTTCAGCGTAGGGTCGTGAAATTTTGTATTAAATTTACCATTTTTTACCTCTTAACTACGTCATTTGGCGGGTAATTGTAAGAAACAGTAAAATTAAATATAGAGCTACAAGAACTATCACTTTAAAGTTAACTGAATCACAGACATTTCATGACCTGGTCTTCAACAAACAGGCCAACAAGTAGGCCAACAAGCTGAGAGGAAACATCACTTCCGTGTTGGAATTTTTCTACAAAATTATACTTTTTTCTTCAAAATATTTAAAAACTAGTAATACTTTGTTGAAAATTATCTCTGAAATTAATACGATATATTCCTTGAATTTTTTCAGTTATGGTGTTGTTCAGAGAAAAGGACGGGAGGTTTTCGGTCCGGAGAATAAGCAACGCTAGATAGTATAATGGCATTGAGACGTTTTAAAGTAATTCTTGGAGGAAAAATAAGAATTTATACGCAGACCATGTATAGGTAATATGGAATGTGTAGATTCAGTTACAAACTGTCTTCAGGCTATTTACAGCCAATAAAGCATTGCGCAGATAACATTGAATCACGCATCTGCAGCAGCTGCTCGCATGCGTAACGTATGGATCTATTACGTCACAAAAATACGCACTGTTACATACGCTTGAGTATTGTTCTGAATTCAATGGTGCGATTTCCAAACGCAAAGCGGAAGCCAATTGTTGCAATCTCATAGCAAATTAATGGACAAATGAGATATATTAAACGTTGAACTTTGGAATAGGAATTATGGAATTTGCACTCCAATTTTAAGTTTTAATTTATAATCGTCAATAGTAAATATAACATTCACGGCTATTAACGCAATTAAAAAAAATTGGTGCAACAAGGTACAGATTTGGATGTAGCGATGAAGCTGAATGTAGTCATTGCTCCCCATCCACATACATAACTAATGCACACTAGAATATTCGGTTATAGTGAATTCTTAACATCAAATATTGTGAACATAGTAAACAGAAATTTGAGAAAAAATAATTTGTTTCAACACCACAAATTCATATAACACTAAAGGTTTGCAGTAAAGGACTCACGGACGTTCTTCTTAAGACTCGTGAGTCATGGGAAATGAAAGAAATTGTGCCACTGAGACAATAGCTTCCGCTCATTAGTGACCATTCATTAAGACTTCATAGCTGCAAAATATACGTTAAAATCTAATGAAAACTGACTTAGCTGGGTCATCGTGAATGGGGCAAGTGTCTTCCAGGACAGAGAAAAACGAGCGTGAGGACGAATATGATACAAAAATGAAGAATATGTTCCAGTGCAAGAGCTACAAAAGGTTTTTGCACTAATATATTTGTATTTTGAGAACAAAATAGTAAAAAAAAGGGAATAGTAGTATAAAATATAAGGAGAACAAAGTGGTATAGATATATTAAAATTTTGATTTGTTCAGTACCTCTGAGATAATAAAGACAGAGTTTAAAAACTGTATTAAATTTGCGAACTATCGGATGTAGTGAATCAAAAATTTTAGTCTCCAGAGGTTCACTATAACCGGAGTTGAATAAATCACCCACTGAACATTCTCATTTACACAATTTTTTTGGTCCTCCCTTTTCCTGAAAGGCTTTGTAGATCTCAGAATGACCAGACCATGTCACTCAGAGTAGAACTGTAAAAAGAGAAAATAAGTACTGCACAAATATATTTTGTGCCATGTGAATGACCGTCGATGTTCAAAGTTGATGTAAGTGATTAGGTGTCGAGAGGCAGTTTTCGTACACTCACACTTCTTTGGGCATCGTATCAACGAGAAGTCGGACTTATCTCTCCGAAAGTGGGCAGTGAGATGTCTGGATGTTTGGAAGGCTGAACGAAAGGTTGATCTTAAAAACAAGAGGTCATCGCGTACCAGCAGACAAGTGAGAGAAACACACATCTTACAGGCGTCTTTTGTTATTCCAATGTTCATTATCGCAACTGGCTATGTCTTATCTAAACAAAAGAAAAAAAATGTATTTTGTTTGTATAACGACGATGTTATACGGAAGGAATACTAGAATCGACAATGTTCTTAATTAAATTTTTGCAATTCTTTGTGTTCAGAGAATATTCCAGGAAACTCCTGCGACCTCTTGCACTTTGATAATTTCGATCGAAATTCATTCCAGGAAATGAAAACTTTTACACATCTTATCTGAATACTTGTATTAATCTTTGAATGAAAACTGATGTTAGCGTTAGCTAGGTTAATAATAATTACTCAGTTACACGATAAAATTTCAAAAAGTGTCTGACACTCATAAAACCAACTTGTCACCATCCATTTTTTTTGTATTAATTAAACATTGAATTTACAATTTAGAAAAATGATCTCTCCCTTTAAAAAAACAACTTACGCACCTACCCTAGAAATGGCCCACAAAGCCACAACGCACGATATGCATAACGTACAAAACATCCTGCAACATCTCACCATCGCGGATTCAGTGGTGTAACGGTTAGTGTACCTGTTATACCCAAGTTAGGAGGTTGAAACCCACTCGAAGCCGTGGACTTTTAAGGTCGAAAACTCCTTCGTACGCCTTCCTTCGTAGGGGAAGTAAAGCCTGCTGTCCCATGACGTAAAGATGCTCAAGCTTAAAAGACGTCTTTGAGTTATATTTTTTTCGCATGTTTATTCGCCTGAGTGATTCCCTGATCCATGGCGAAAGGATCGTGGCAAACTGTGCGTGATCAGGCGTAAGAGCGGACTTACGGGCTAAGCCTCGCTGCGTAACATTAGACAGAATTAAATGACGTAACTGAAAGCAGGAGACTGAGCGGAAGATCGCATCGAGAGATCATTGATTGTTAGTTATTCCAGGTCTGTCAACTACTAAGGGTATTAATACCGTAAGTGTAGTGGATGCTTATTCCTTGGGAGGTGACGGTGATCTTCCCCCACAGGATGGCGAGATCCGGCGCCGACCTACCGTCAGCTAGTGGGGTTTTCTCCAACCAGGTATCTCCCACCAGCGAGCACCGCCTCAGCTGGGACAAGCTCCCGACCGGTCTCCCGGCAAGTGTGGTAGTGTAGTGCATACTAGTGTTACTGTGTGTAAGTAAGGGTGAGATTATGACAAGGAAGATGTAGGAAAGATCGCGCGCGTCCGTGGCACGTTTGTGCAACTCCGGCATTCACCTGGTGTTGATCGAAGAAAACACGGAAAACAACCGATCAGAGCAACCGGCCGCTAGAATTCTCCTCTAGATAGCGACTGAACTCGATCTAGCTATTAAGCTGGAGTTGAAAATCTTGCCCCCGTCGAAATTCGAACATAGGACCTCCAGATCAGAGGCACTGTAGTGAGATCAGTTGATGCCCTAAGCTATCTCTCACGGCCCGCATCGAGGGTTTCTAGTGCTGAAATACAAAGCTCGTCTATCACTGACACCACGCCGCTCGCATTTCTGGTGTCTCAACAGAGAGGTTCGGGCTAAATGGTACATAGAAGCAGTGTTTTACTAGAGCATATAGAGGATCAAAGATGAGCTGTTTTTGCTTGTGAATACGAGGTGGGAATTTCTTGTTACACACGTGACATTTGACAGCGATATCTTACGTACACAACGATATCAACTGCATGTAGACATCTGATTCCTTTTCTGATATTTGTCGTGTGTACGAAATCTCGAAGGTCGGTCTGCACACTATCATTTCCAATGTTGAATATTTTATCTTTATTTTTCACCTTTTACTGTATCAAAACATGCATCACTGTTATTACACATGCTTTGAATCACATGGACGTCACTTGTAGTCCGAGCTGAATAATTAACAGACCAAAACCTCAATATTGCCGGTAGGAAGTCAACCCTTGAGAGTTCCTGTACCTGCCAAACACCAGTGCAGAATGGGTAGCGTACCAAAAAGGGAGATGATGTAAAACTACTGATTCAAAATCGCATTCTTTCTTGCATTATTTGAAATTTTCGTAAACTCAGAGAGTTCAGCGGAAATGAGACCTGCGCTATTTTTTAAGCGTCCTTCGTTCTGAGGGAAGAAATAATTCGAAAATTTTGAGTCATTTTTGTGAGAATTTCGAAAATGTTGATACGGCTTCGTGTAATGTACGATTGGGGAATATAAATTTTGGGGAAAATCGGCTGAATAGTTTAGGTGTTAGCGTTGCCCACACACGGGCGGACAGACATTTTCCCGTTACCAATTTTCTTGTGTAGGTCCCAAAAAATGTGGTTTCTAACTACTCAGCTTGATACAAAAAGGAATTTACATGTAGGGACGAGATTTATCAACGTTTTTGATGTCAGGACCCCATAGACGAGATGTTCTGTCAAAAAATCGCCATGTTTTGCCGAAACATTACAATACTTTCCCTATACTATGTACATAGTATGCGAGAAAGTAAAAATTCACGTATAACTTCGTTTGATGGATTATCCTGCCAAATGTTTATGGGTAAAAACCGATCATCTTTAATCCCCTCCTCATCAACTGATGTCACTGCACTCCCTCTGACCGGGAGTACCTAAGTTCGAGTCCCGACGGTGACAGAATTTTCGACGCAAGTTTGTTAGCTAGGTCGAATTCAGTCGCTGTCTGGAGGATAATTCTAGCGGCCAGCCGCTCTGATCAGTAGTTTTCCGAGGTTTCTCCAATAAACACTAGGCAAATGGTGGAGCAGTACCCTTCCAAACGGGCCACGAATCGTGCGCGATTTTTCCTTCCTCTTCCTTGTTCTATTCCTACTCCTTACTTACACACACTTACACTCACCTACGCAACATTACCACACATGCTGCGAGACCATTCAAGAGCTTAGAGCTTGTCCCGGCTGGGGCGGTGCCCCGCTGGTGGGAGTTACCTGGTTGGGGAATACCCACTAGCAGACGGTAGGTCGGCGCCGAATCTTGCCGTACAACGGGGGAAGACCACAGCCACGTCCCGAGGAAAACAAGCACTGCACGTACGGGAATAATAACCTTAGTGCTTGACGACCCCGGAATCACTAACAATCAATGAATCGAATGAATCCCTCCTACGTGTTTTCGAAATTTGTAACATTTATGATGAACCACGCTGCCAGAAATGTTATTAAATTTAATGTACATTAGTGAATTAATGTACATGAAACTTACTGCACCTTGTATATTAAAAAGAACTAAATGTATATGTTCGTTAAATGTAATGCTTGAATTAAAATCAATATTGATTTAATGTAAAAGTTCTCCAGATTTCTCTGCCTCTCATCATTCATACCTTATATTCATAATCATCATTCCATCAACATCATTATAGAATGAATGAATGAATGAATGATTGAATGATCTTGATGGACTGGTGATAATGAATATGCGATGTGAATGATGAGAGGCATGGGAAACGGGAGAACCTTTAATGTAAACATTAAGCTGTTTTAATGTACAAGATACATGAAATTTCATGTACATTAATACATTAATGGACATTAAATTGAATGACATTTCTGACAGCATCATCTTACACTGTGGAAGGTAACGGTAAACCACCAATGTGGTCACCTGCCAGGAAAGGGGAAGTCAAAAGGTTTAAACCTCTGCCTGATCTGCTTTCAGTAATAAAAGTTGCAATCACGTCTACCTTTCAGGACAAACCGCATCCTCTCAGCATCGTCGCGATGGACAACCTGATTCTGCTGGGGGGCGCGGCCACAGTGGAGGCTTCGCTGCCACCTGAGGCCTGGCTTTCCTCTGCCACTCCCTAACACTTGTGCTCACCTGGCTTAGGAAGCTCAGACATGCAAGAATTCCCTACGATTCCACAGCGCGGAAGCAGTTAGTGCGACATTTTGATCATCCATAAATTAATTTCTCACCTTTGTCGTGTCGTCACGAACAGGCATGGCTCACGGACTAACAAGGACAGCAGCTATATACGATCAAAGGTTTGTGACACCTGTGTTAGACGGTTCAACACAAGACGTTTGATTCAAAGAACATAGTTTATCTGTTCATTTTCACTGTACTTCACAAAAAAAAAACAACAGATAATACGCAGCTGTGAATATTCGTTCACAACGGCGTAGCTTCTTCAAGTACTAACCAGCACTGAAAGAACTCGCAATGCACTGTCACACTTAGGAGAAAGGACAAAAAAAAAGATACTAGAAAAATTGCTTTGGGCCACTGTCACACTACACCGTGTCACAATACACCGCGGCACAGCACACTCGGAGAAGGCGTACTCACATTTCTGCTCGTCTTCCCGGTTCACACTTGCGTCTCACCCGCGTCGTCCAGATGCCAGAGAACGCGGACACACGAACCAAAGCTTGTTGTAGACGCGACTGGGCGACTGGCGGCACCACGCGATCGCACCGCGCGGCGACGGTGAAGGGGGCGAGCGGGGGAAGCGGGGGCGACCGGGACGGCGCGGGGCGGGGCGGGGGCGGGGCCGGTCGCGCACGCGCAGACGCCGGCGTCCGCCGCGGGCACGTGCACGGGGCCCCTGTGCACGTGCGTGGGGTGGCCGCCACGGCTCACACGCGCCGCGGACTGGCACGTAGCCAGAGACGGGCTCCTGCTCTGCCCAGGGCTAATGTTCCGTCAGCGACTTTCGTATGACTTGGACTTAATGAAATGTCAGTTATTCTTTTCACTTTAGAACAGTACCTTTCAGTAGTGTCATTCATTTTATGTTATAACAAAAGGAAATTACCCATTTTTGTACATTTTTGGCATTTTTCGTCGATTTCGAGTAATAAGTCATTTTAGACATTTTCCCGTCATTTTTTGACCATTTTTCGTTAATTTCAACGATTTCATTATCATTCCAATGGAATTCCAAGTAATATTTACGAGATGCAACAAATACTTCTGTAGCCTATTCGATTTCTTTGCTCAGATATTGTAATGTCATATGTTGAAAGTACGTAATGTTAGGTTCCTGTGACGCCTATCAGCGCCACTGTCGGTTCAGCCGATTTCGCGTAAAGACAGATTTTCTGGTAAAGAAGAGTCCAAGCCAAAACTTCGCAAGCTGAGTTCATTTGAACGAAAGGAAGAAGCCTCGATTATATCAGTAACCTATCCAATAGCTTGAGTTGTTCATCTTTTTTGGTTTTGATAAAATTTCTGTGTCATTTTCCGTTGCTATTAAAACAGTTTAAAAACATTTTAAGAGCATTTTATTGGTCATTTTTGGCAATGTGTTATGTCATTAAAATCCACCTCCTACTTATGACTAATTTGCAATGCGCGCAGAAATTCGAAGGACACGATGCAGACCCGGCCATGTGAAAGGTGTCTATAATTTCGATTCACAGGAACTCGGTAAAAAACAATAGCAATGAAACAATTTCGCAAATTCCATGGTGGAAGCAGTTATCTTGTGGTAATCCATAATATGAGAAAGAAAATAATTGTTCACAAGCGTCAAAGTTAAAATTAATTAGCACTTATAACATTGATTGTTGTGGACGATTATTTCCTTTCTCACAAAACAATTTCGACTTTGACTGAAAAAAGCAAATATGTGATAGTGTTATTCCCCTTATTCTCATACTGCGCGTACCGTTTACACGCTTGTACGTAGACGTATCACTGTTTACGACTCGGCTGACGACGTGCTACATCAAGGTTCCAAGAATGAGGCAGCCAGCTATATTATATATTTGCTATTCACGTGTTGCCTTTTTGAGCAGCAACTTTTTTGCTATTCTTGGTATGTAAAGAAGTATGGTACTGTGTACTTCGATTTTTTAAAGTGACTGATAACAGTAGGTCATTGTTACACCTCCTGCGTTATAAAATTGATCTTTTTTACAGTGATAAGCACATTTCTGAGGTCTCGGGCCGGTTGAGAAGGAATTAATTAAAAAGATTCATTTTATATGGCATGAGGTGTAAAAATAACCTAATGTCATCAGCCACCTAAAAAATCGAAGTATGTATTATTAAAATATTTGTGAAAACAGTTTTTGTTAAAATATTGATTTATTGTAGTGTTATACGAGAGTATTTCATTTATTGCTCTTAAAAAGTATGCATCATACTTTTTAAAAAAAATTGAAATATTCGAGAAGCTGATCTATTCTGTGATATATATATATATATATATATATATATATATATATATATATATATATATATATATATATATATTGTGACGTACCTGATTGTTGGTACTTTCCACTGCAAATCTAAAGGTTATAAAGGACGGGTGTCTTGCTCGTGAATGGGTTTTCTGAGGGACTCGATAATACATTGGTAAATCAAAGTAGTAAATTAGTATAAACACAAATACAATTTATTCATGAATCAACGTCTAATACACCTGATTACATACATAAAACCTCGATGTCTTGGTACCAAGATTCTATTAACCATGTAATCTTATCATACCTTGGGGCCCCATTAATAATTCGACTGTTGTGGCTGCTCGCCTACGGCGACGGCGACCGTTGACCTTCACCGCGGCTCGGCGTCCCCGGGCGGTTGATGACGCAGACACGTGCCTCGCTGGTCTGCAGAGGCGGCGATGAGAATTCCTCGGCCGCAATCCCGGATGTTTCTGCATTCGCTCCCACACACGCAATCACAGCATCTCGTGGATGTCCATTGCGTTCATACCATGCACTCGAATTATATTACTGCGCCCTTCCTCGGTTCTGTTCGGCTTCTCTCTCGCAACCGCTATGCACGTGATCCCACTTCGTACCGGCGTTCATTACACTATGCACTGTTTTATAAATTACCGGCTTCCAATCAGCGATTATACAAATCTAACACTGTTGAACGTCTTTCGTCACTGGTAGTGTTTCACTCTGCTTGCAGCCGTCCGTCTTTCCTCTGCCACTCACTCTCCGCAACTGTCCCCAACCGTCGCCACTCGGCGTCTCCTCGCAACTGCTTTCAACCGTCGCGCCCGACTCCTAACGGCCGAAATCCCCCCCTCTTTCGCTAGGCCACGGCGGAGGCGACGACCACTCTTCCCCCCACCGTTTGTCCTCGCACCTGCCGCTATGCCGCGTAGTTCAAAATGAGTAGTAATTATACTCCTGTACTTCTTGTCTTTAATTACGTATGGAAACGCTTTCCGCGTTTCAATATATATATATATATATATATAGTGGCGTTATGGGATTGCGCAACCCCCATAACACCACCGTGTCGTATGTATGAACACCCACAGGCAGCGAGGATAGCAGGCGCAAAGCAAAGGTTCATAAACGCGCGGCCTGGTATCCGTTGCCCGTACTAAACGAAGGCGAACTAGCGAGCAACGTTTTCCTTGTGAAGGGTTGAGAGAGGGGAAGCAGCCCCACCACTGAGAATTTCCCCAGGCGTCGGACGATAAATACGCGAACCCGCAAGCGGAACTCTCTTTTCTTGGCAACACTCGCCGAGTAAGCAGCATTTTGATCACCGATCGCCGAGCCAGTTGCATTTTGATCACCGCTCGCCGAGTCAATACTTTCGTTAAACATTAGTTTAGATATTGTTTGCCGCTGCAACGACTACAAGGTAGGAGTATTCGGCGTCGAACAGACGTTCTAGTCAGTCGTCCGCGAGATAGTGCAGATTAAGTAAAGTAGTTCTTCAATTAACGATACGGGAAGTAAAAGTTACCCGTTGTGAGAGAAGCATTGAAAGTTCTGGTTTAGCAAAGTACAAGTAGCAACGAGCGAGGAACTTGCACGAGTATTCGGCGAAGTGCAAGAGACATTTTCGCAACGTGGGCGTAGTCAGAGGCGCCGGTAGCAGACGAGGAGGAAGAAGAAACCGAGGACTCAGACGCACGAGGAAGAAGACGGATCGACTAGGAAGAAGAACGGAAGAGGACGCAAGAAGACAGCGTAGACAGCAGAGGCGAATCCCGTCTCTTACGACGCAGAAGCTGGGACCGAGCGACGTCGACGCAGAGACCAGCGCACGACCATCAAGGCCAAAGGTGGGAAGTCCACGAGGTAACGGCTAGGGCGCGGAAGATAGGTCAAGTTCACGTCGGCAGGGAAAAACCAGTATAGGAAAGTGTTAAGAAATTGAGGACACGGGTGGCAACAAATTGCAGAATTAGAGTAGGAGACATTTTGATGCGCTATTGCCTGCATAAAACATTCTACTTAGGACATTATTATTCTGCTATTTTCAGACACAGTTAAATTGTAAATGAGAGTAGTGCACTAGCACACATTTGGTTCTTTGCATGTAATATTTTGAAGCAGGAGATTGTAAATTGAAATTTGGTTTCATGTGCAATGTAATTAAAATAGCATAAATTTAGATATAATTACTTTTCCAAGGGAATTCCCAGTGTAGATTAGGGTAATTATTTCAGAGTATCAATTTTGGAGTAAATTGTGTGTGTTCATTCATTTAGTGTGTTGTAAAGATTACTATTTGTGTTTTGATTATTCTTTGTAAAAGTGTGATTCTATATTCTTGGTTTTTGTCATGAACTGATGCCACTAAAGGTTTATGGATAAATTATACGCTCGTTTATGTGCAATTTGTGTGATTTTATTGTGTCAAGGGTTCAAACCTTTCTCGCACCCTGAAGATCCTGCTCCCTAGATTTTTAAGCTCGCTTCACGAGCAAAATCTTCTTAACCCGCTTACGGTTCATGCGTGCTGCTGTTGTGAAGGTGGCAGTTGTGGGCAGAGGTGGGTTAGTTAGTATATATATATATATATATATATATGATGAAACACGTAATGTTTCATTATGCTAATTAGAAACATTAGCATAAGAAATTAGAGTTCATTTTGGACTGCGTAGTACGCACGACAGGCGCGACAAACAGCGGTCGGGAGGGACCAACGGTTGCCGCCGCCGCCGCTGCGAGGGTTCGTGGGAACGTGGATCGGCGGTTGAAAACCGAGCGTGGAGCGGCAGGGGATTCAGCCGTTACGACAGTTGGGTCGAGTCGGCCGTCGCCGAAGGAGGTGTCCGGCATGCGGCCGGCGAAACAGTCGCGGAGAAGTTGTCGTTGGTTGCGGACGTGTTGTGAGAAGCTCGCCGCTTCGCGCGGACAAAGGAAGCACGCGGCGTGTGTTATAAAATATTAGCCAACGCAAGAACAATAGGCATGTTAGGTAGAGGCCGGGAAAGTGATAAATATAAGAGATTAATGCTAGGAGAACAGTAAATCGCGCTCATACTATTAGACGCAGTGAGAACAATACTAGAACTGGGTGTTGCGAAGCTGATGCTGGCGTGCGTAGTAGCCGCATGATATGTCGTCATAGTAAAATGGTGAATGGTTATTAGAGGAAAGTGCGACGTGCCAGCCGAAGTACCAGGAGCTGAGATTGCTGGAGGCTGCCAAACGAGGCGACTACTACACCACCAGCCGCCGAAGGCGCCGGACTGCAGCAGAGGTCGACGACCCCCGCCGATGCGAGCAGTAATCCGAACAATGGAGGTATTTGTTGGGGCCCCAAAGGTATGATAAAACTCATGATAAATCTGATCTTGGTACCAAGGCGAAATGTATAGGTGTACTGAATCATGTATATAACAAATTAGTTTATGAATAAATCATGTTCGTGATTGTATAACATATGTTAATTGAATATCCCAATGCCATATCGACTCCTCGTAGGGACCCATTCACGAAAAAGATACCCTCCTTTAGTATTTTCTTTGCAGTGAAAGTACCGCCAAACGCAGGTACGTCACAGCTGGCGCCCGAACAGTGTATTGCACTGATAGGTACGTTACAGTGTGGCATTACCAGGTACGTCACAATATATATATATATATATTGTGACATACCTGGTGGTGCCGGGTATTTTCACTGCAATACAACACTAAGAGAGGGTATCTTTTACGTGAATGGGTCCCTGGATAAGTTGGTGCAACGTTGGGGTGGTTAATCATAAATTGAAATACAATTATAAACAAGATTTATTTTAAATCAAATTTGTTATTTACATAATCAGACAACGTTTTTACACTCTGCCTTGGTACCAAGATTAAGAGTGAAATGCATTTCTCATACCTGCGGGGCCCCGAACAAATACCTATGATGTTCGTAGAACCGCTCGTGCCGACAGGATTGTCGACCTCTGCTACTGCTGCGGGCCGTCAGCGGCGGATGGCGTGGTAATCGCCCACGGCTGATGCTCCAGCAATTCTTCCCCGATCAGGATCTTGACACCTCGGCTTCGCACCTTCCTCGAATCACTGTCCGTTAGTGGGTTTAATTACACAACCCGCGCCTACTCTGTATACTGGTCCCAGTTCTGTACCGCGCAATTTCAAGAATGTTTCCACCGCGCCAACTAATAAGAACAACATCAATTATTCTACCAACACTAATCTTTCACTATACTGATACTTCTAATGTTCTATTTACACGTCAATTACTTTGCGGTTTCTAATAGCACATAAATACGTCGCAATGTTATATGAGTCCATACACCGGCGGAGAACTCTCGCCGCACGTCCGCACTCGTCGCCGCTCTGCTAACGTCTCCCTGGTCAGCGCTCTGCCAACGGCTCTCGTCCGCGATTCTCGTAACGAACTTTTGCACGTGCGCGGTGCCCAGTTCCAACCGAAATTCACACGCTAGCCTCCCGGCGGCGGGGGCACCGTCGGCGGTGGCAGCGGTTGTTCGCCGGCCCCGGCGCGCCGCGCTCGGCGCGCGCACCGCGCAGTCCAACATAGCAATTGGTTTCTTACACTAATGATCTAATTAGTGTAATGAAACACATATTCTGGGTTTCATCACCCCCCCCTTTCTTTTTTTGAATTTTTTCCACTTCTGGAAAAATTCACACTAGTAACATCGTCACTGCCGATGGTTGCACTCGTTTGCATATTGCTCGACGCCCTATATACACTTATAACCTAAAATCGAATTAACATGTGATTACTTAAATTAACACTAATCTTGCACTTATTTACACTTCACTATTTTCCATCCCTGTAGAACCAGGTTTCCGATTTGAAGCTTGTAATGTCCTGCTATGTCTTGTCTCTTGTGCGACAGTTCATCCCCATTTTGCTGACCGTGATTTCCTAACTCACAGTTGTAGGACATAGCTTCCAGCGTGTTGAACACATCTTGATAGGTATCATCCCACTTCCAGCTACGACCTCTTCTACGTTTGTACCAATGGTTGACCATACCATCACTCTTCCCTCGCCCCTGACTTCGCTCCATTCTTGACCTGCCTACATCTCCTTCACTCCCATTCGTTGGGGCGTCTGCAAACATGAAGTTGTACCCCTCCAATATCTTCAAACCCTTTCCTAAATCGGTATGATCTGCTCTGCTCAGTAGGCTCTGCACGGTAACAAGATACTGTCGCGTTGACATGCAACTAATTCCTTGATATTTTATAGGGGCAAATAATGTTGTTGGTTCCATAATGCTCTTCGTTCTGTATTCACTACGACTTCCCGTAATGTAGTTGTAATGGCTGTTCCTCTGGTCGCTCTTGATGTTTATTTGGGTTTCTTCGCTCCGCTTTCGTACGGAAATCTTGTCTTCAAATTCCTTCAAAAATTTCGGAAATATACCAAAATTCTCTGCCCATGTCCTGGCGTTCTCTTCTAACATTGGGTGTAATAACTGGATCTTGTATCCTTCCAATATGTTGTTTGATGCTAGGTGCCGTTCTTCTGCTCGCAGAACTACCTTAGGGTTTTCCGCCCCATCTCCCAGAGATTTCATCGACTTTGGAAGCATAATTGGTGTCACCCCATACTTGACACTTGGCGACGTTTTCCCGTCTTCTTCCTGTTTAAACTCTTCTTGTACTCTTTTCTCTTCGCACCCTTGTATATTTTCCACGATTTCTTCTTCTACTATACGCTCCATTTCTTCTATTTTCATTTCCATTTCTTCTTCCATTATTAACTTCAATTCTTCCGTTTTCACTTTCACTTTATAAACATCCTCCTCGGTCTCGATTTGGACCTCCACCGTTTTGCCCTCCGCTGTCTTGACTTCCTCATGGATTTGGTTCGTCATCCCCTCGTTTCTATCTGTTACCGCTACCCTAGCATCTATTTGATGGCATGATTGAAATTTTAGCACCTCATCTTTCCTATCCAGTTCCTCCGCTTTCCCATACGGTTTTTCGCATATTTCGATGAGCTTCCTATTCCGTTCTTCTGTGATTCTTCCCATTTCTTCTGCCGGCTTCTTAATCTGTTCTTCAACCACCTTCCCGTTCTGTTCTTCTATTAGTTTTCTATTCCGTTCCTCCGCCTTCCTATTCTGTTCCTCCTCGGATCTTTTCTGTTTACCTAATTCTTTGCTCTGTTCTTCCGCAAACTTCTCAATCTGCTTCTCCGTTTGCTGCCTCAGCTGTTCTTCTAATGAATCTTCTGCCATTACACCCGTACACGCTTCGTATTCTTCGTCCATCCCCAAGTCAAATCCTACCGCCTGGCTCCCCAGTTCTACCACCTGCCGTTCTAGATCTATATTTGCTCTGTGATCGACCAGAAAATCCGTCCCTATGATTACCGAATACAATAATTTTTTGACTACCAGGGCCACCATCTCGTATACTTGGTTGCCAATCCTGGCTTGAAACATGATTTGTTTTGTGATGGGGCTTGACTTCTTCTGAGTTGCCCCAATCACATACGCCCTATTCATAGGCAAACACATTACTTCTTTTCCTGTTGCTTTTAACTCCTCATACATTTCTTCTGATACTACTGTAGTCGTGCACCCTGTATCCACTAAAGCTTCTTTAATTATACCTTCACATTCTATCGATATCGTGGGACATTTCCTGATTCTGACCGCTGAGTTCTTACATCTCCGCCACGGTTGGGTATCGTAGGTTACCGGCTGCATAGCGTTTATGGAGACCGCGTTTACGTCATCGATTTCCGCGTCCGCAATGGGGCCACCTATCACCGCGGACTCTATTAGTTTAAATAGTGTCCTTGATCACTACTTGTGCTAGGCTGTGCTAATCGGTCGGGTGCATTCCCGCCCCCGCCTCGCGTCTCCGTATGGTTTGAATTAGATCTGTTCCAGTCCGGTCTCTGGTTCCCCGGCTCTGGTCTCCATCCGTCTCCCCCTCTTCCGCGTTGGTTTCTCTGGTAATCGTTGCTCCTATCATTCCCTTGCCCCTGGTTACGTTCCGATCTAACCATATTAACATTCCCTTCATTTCTGTTCTTTGGTACGCCTGCAAATGTCAAGTCGTACCCTCCTAACACATTCTGGAATCTTTCCAGGTCGGTGTGCTGCACACTACGTAAAAGATTCTGCACCGTAACTGGGAACTGTCTTGTCAGTACACATATTATTTCCTGATCGCTCATCGGTGGGGATAGCGTTTTGTATTCCATAATACGCCTTGTTGCGTATTCCCGCAAACTTCCCATTGACTGGTTGTAATGATTATTCATTAAGCTGATTTTAAAATTAATTTGAATTTCCTCATTCCAATACCGCTCAAGGAATCGATCTTTAAATGCCTTTACTGATTCAGGAAACTTATCAAATGTATCGGCCCATATCCTTGCGTTGCCTTCTAACATTAAATATAATAATTGTATTTTACACCTTTCCGAAGTATTGATAACATCTAGATGTCGTTCTGCTGCCTTCATAAATATACATGGATTTTCTTTCCCGTCTCCTGAAAATTTTAGTGATCTTGGAGGGGTAAATGGTACCGTCCCGCTTGCTGCGATTGGGGATGCCTTGCATTCTTTTATTTGTTCAATCTCTGTTCGTAATGACCCAACCTTCTCCTCACATTCCCTCTTATTCTCCAGCATTTCTTCCTTGACTACCAATTGTATCCTTTCAATTTTCTCATCCTGCTTAGCGGTTCTATCATCTAATTGCTGATATAGCTTATTCTCTAATTCTCCCCCCAGATTGATTACTTGGGATTCTAACTCCTTTTTCTGTTTCCCTAATTCTTCGGCAGTCCATTTCTCATGAATTTCTACCCACTCCGTGATTTTGGTCATCTCATTCTTCGTTAACTCAATCTGTTCTTCAGCGCGTCCCATTCGCCCCCCTATTGCATCTAATTTCCTATTCTGTTCTTCTGCCAGCTTCCTAATCTGTTCCTCTGTAAATAATTTTTGTTCGTCTAATTTCCTGCTCTGCTCTTCTGCCAACTTCCCAATCTGTTCCTCTACTTTCCTATTCAGTTCTTCAGCTAACTTCCTGTTCTGCTCCTCTGTGAATATTTTCTGCTCCTTAGCTGACTTCCTAATCTGCTCCACTGTAAATATTTTCTGTTCATCCAGTTTCCCATTCAGTTGTTCTAACATCTTCCTATTCTGTTCATCAGCCGCCTTTCTTTGATCTTCTGCCAACTTCATTATCGCCTGCATTATGTCTAACTGGGTATCTTTCCCACCCCCCTGATTTAAATTTCCTACCGCTTGGTTCATCGGCGTTGACGTGATTTCTATTTCTTTATTGAAGCTATCTCCTGACGTGTCGTCTAACCGACTTCCAATGCCACTATCCCTGCTTTCCGATGGTATGCTATTATCGATTCCTACGTCTATCTCCCTTACTTCATCCGCCTTCTCTTCCCGGTCCAACGCTATATTTTGCGCCTCCATTCTGTTGCTTTGAGCTATCTGATCGATTCTCACTACACTCAAATACCGCACAAATTTTCCTCTTGCCTCACCTACCAACGATACCACAGTTATCCTATGAATTAACTATACCCGCCACAACACTGTATATCCTTCGTGAATGGTTTAATTCACTCCTATTTCAATTGCTAATTAATGACGAACAACCCTCATTCACCACCAAAAACATAATAACACTAATTCAATAGCCATATAAATTTCCCCTCACCTACCAATACATAAACATAATCCTTACAATACATAATATTATTACCATTGAAACACATAAACACTGCTAATAGACTCATTAATACTATTACACAAAACTGCTTTCAAATTATAATAAATCCCTTATTAATTGAAATTACTTTTCAACACACTTATTACTATATTATGTGCATAATCATCATTCACATTTGCATGTCCTATCTCCTCCCTGGATTTTCCTCAATAATATCATATAACTATTCACAACAAACATTCACACTGCTGGTATATATTTCCCAACCTGGTATCTTTTCTAATAAATTCCCCACACTTTACCATCACCAATAGATAATGCACTACTAAGTGACTGTTCCCAACAAAAAAAACAATTTTGTGCATAATTTGTACAACACTATTAACCACCTTTATATTCTCATAAAAATTATTACTACTTCCCCATTTCTTTAATTTCCATGTTATAAAAAATTGCCAAGCAGTTTAAATATTATTAATATGTCTTACAAAATTTGAAATTCTATTACATTATATTATTTGTAATATGTATATGTATGGTTTTCATAACCCCAGTACTACAATAGTAACTTTATATAGGTTACTCTCAAATAATTTCCTATATCCGCCCACAATTACTTACACAACAACATTTTTGTAATTATCAACATTTCATTATGCTTACTTGACTTATGCATGTTTTGCTAACACATGTATTGTTACTTTTTGTTCTCTATAATAATACACGTTACACTGCCTGCTTCTCATCTGTACCCTGCATTACTATACATCAATTACATGCACATTATTTTCCAACATTTCACCAACTTTCCTAAGGCCGCATTTCTTAACTATACGTTTTCCACTTGTTCGGGCGCCAGCTGTGACATACCTGGTGGTGCCGGGTATTTTCACTGCAATACAACACTAAGAGAGGGTATCTTTTACGTGAATGGGTCCCTGGATAAGTTGGTGCAACGTTGGGGTGGTTAATCATAAATTGAAATACAATTATAAACAAGATTTATTTTAAATCAAATTTGTTATTTACATAATCAGACAACGTTTTTACACTCTGCCTTGGTACCAAGATTAAGAGTGAAATGCATTTCTCATACCTGCGGGGCCCCGAACAAATACCTATGATGTTCGTAGAACCGCTCGTGCCGACAGGATTGTCGACCTCTGCTACTGCTGCGGGCCGTCAGCGGCGGATGGCGTGGTAATCGCCCACGGCTGATGCTCCAGCAATTCTTCCCCGATCAGGATCTTGACACCTCGGCTTCGCACCTTCCTCGAATCACTGTCCGTTAGTGGGTTTAATTACACAACCCGCGCCTACTCTGTATACTGGTCCCAGTTCTGTACCGCGCAATTTCAAGAATGTTTCCACCGCGCCAACTAATAAGAACAACATCAATTATTCTACCAACACTAATCTTTCACTATACTGATACTTCTAATGTTCTATTTACACGTCAATTACTTTGCGGTTTCTAATAGCACATAAATACGTCGCAATGTTATATGAGTCCATACACCGGCGGAGAACTCTCGCCGCACGTCCGCACTCGTCGCCGCTCTGCTAACGTCTCCCTGGTCAGCGCTCTGCCAACGGCTCTCGTCCGCGATTCTCGTAACGAACTTTTGCACGTGCGCGGTGCCCAGTTCCAACCGAAATTCACACGCTAGCCTCCCGGCGGCGGGGGCACCGTCGGCGGTGGCAGCGGTTGTTCGCCGGCCCCGGCGCGCCGCGCTCGGCGCGCGCACCGCGCAGTCCAACATAGCAATTGGTTTCTTACACTAATGATCTAATTAGTGTAATGAAACACATATTCTGGGTTTCAATATATATATATATATATATATATATATATATATATATATATATATATATACATATACAGAATACGTACATCAAATACATATACAATGAATGAATAAAACTAAATTGGAATAAACGATAAGCTTAGTGACTAATGGAACAACACAAAATATTTAACAATATGATGTTGAATATTTTTCATGTAAAACCTTTGGTCTTACAATTACAAATGTAAAAATATATAACCGTCAGTTGTGTTTACCCGTTCCAAATTACGCTAGCAAAACTGTCAGAAGAGTCGGCTTTGTCAGCTTCTCTAATATTTCATCTTCAGTCGTCCGTCGGAAACATTTAATCTCTAAGCCACTGTAGCGATCATATGTCCACAATGCAAGACATATTAAAATAGGTCTTTTTCATACGCAATACCACGTCACCATTATTGTGTCGAATTTCTTAACATTTAAATTATTCTTAAATGAAAACGAAAAAATATTGAACGTAACACGTGGTTACAGGGGTATAATTGCAATTGTGGTAAATAAGAAAACTCGCTTCTATCGTCTCTCGTCTTCATGCAATTATACCCCTCCTTATCCACTCGTTTTCGTTACTTATTAATGCAAATGCACTTAACAATAGAAATGGGGATGCTGTCCGAATTCAGCATCTTTCCTCTGTTGTGTTTAAAATTTATTTTTATTATCAACATGAATATCACAATTTTTTTAGCATTAAAATATCCGCCGGATGAGGCACTGTAAGCTAATCTATAGTAACAAAATTGGAGTGTCTGTGACTTCAAAATAACTGTCTTTAGATAAAAAATATATTTATTAATGTGACACAAAATACATTCAACTGTTTTCAAAATTTTCGTCCGTCTGTTTGTTTGGGCCTTTCTGTTTGTTTCTGCCTTTCTGTTTGTTTGGGCTTATCTCTGGAATAACCAAACCGATTTCGACGGTGTTTTTACTTTGTGGTAGAGTATTTTGTCGCGTATCACTTGGGATCTTTTTTCGCATTAATATTGTTTATTGTGTAAAGAAAATTATTTTTTGTTTATTTGCTCTTTAATAGAAATCTATACTTCTATTCCTATCTTATTCAAATGTTGTATATGATCGCTTTGAAAAACAACGTGTCTACGTGATATTCAATAAAAATCTCCCTTTCCTACTCCTCAAAAAAAAAAGTGCGCACTTTTTCTGATTTTCTTTTTTTTTTTGTAAAATATCCCGAAAATGGTGAGGAAATTCACTAAAATGAACTAAATATTTCAGAAAGCTCACACAATTGTCTACTAAATGCATTTTAATTGATTTCGATAACACTTTTGTGATGGTTCTTAATTCTCATTAAAGAACTAACTGAATTGATAGAAAAATATAAATATCGATTTAATTATGCATTCTACGGCATTCAACGTTGATTTTAATATGACAACTTACTGAAATATCAAATTCCAACGATTTTAATTTCAAAATAAGAGAACATTTATTCATGACAATAACAAAAAAAACAAAAACTTTACATAATATTGTCTGCAGATGGAAAGAATAATATAACATTTAATTAATGAAACAAATTTTCAAACTTCCTAGGCTTATCATCTTTTTTTCATCTTCTCTTTCAAAAAACCAAAAGTCCTTTCTTTTTTTAATGTCCAACTCTCAGCACACTTAACTATCAACTTGCTCAAATATTTCAGACCATTTGAATATGCAGTCAATACCACAATATTTATCTCACATCCAAATTCCCCACCGAGTCATACCACTCTTACTGAAATCTCCATTCATCATATACACCTTCATTCCAGAAAGTCCATTTCCCTTCTCTAGTTGTTGATTTCTTTCCTCTTCTTATGTGGACCGCCTCCATGACATCAAGACAATTGCCAACCTGCGTTTCTATCCCAAGTTGGCCGCGCACATACACGTCTACTTAATGTTAAGTAAGTTCGAAATAATACATTAAATTTCGACTTGTTATACTGTAGATAGCACTACAGATTTCGAGTAAATGAAGTTCAAAATTGTTACTAGAAATTTTGCGAGACGGTGCAACAATACATATGATTACAGCTGCTCACAGCGATGATGATGGTAATAATGATAATCATAGTAAACATCTCCGGGCAGAGAGACGAGGCCGAGCAGAGTCCGGGGAGGGGGGGCAGGATGGACATGGGTCGATGGAACGGGGTAAGGCGGGGTCAGCTCAGGTTCATGTCTTGGCAAAGGAGGGTAGGAAGATATAATATACACTGATTTACGTATCTTTCCTGTCTTTGTTTTAAATTGATCTTATTTATTTTTCAACAAAAAAAGCTGTAGAAACTGCACGTATGGGAGAGAAATATAATGTGCGTACGTTTTCTTGAGCCTCAGAAACTCTTCCACACACTTTTACTTTTCATAGTTAAACGAGAAATAAAAGAACCAACAAAGCGAGGATAGCAACATTTGAAAGACTAAACATTTTCGCTCCCGAGTTCTAAGAAGTTATTTCAATTGGTAAACAAACTACAGAATTGAATTTAGAGTATGCTAACTAAATAGCAATCCACACACTTGGCTCTACAACAACCACCAAAACTGGTAAAAGAGGAGCTCTATAAAACGTGTGCATAGCAAAGCTACATTATGTGAAAATTGTACTGTAAAAATGTTAACTAATCCATTACATGCCATTGCTAAAATACAAACTATTTTTCTTTTTCATGGCCAGTGTAATCACTAATTGGATAGAAATTCAGCAGAAAATGTATTCTCTGACATATAAACTTGAGCATTGCTTTTAATTGTTAAATGTCAACTTACAATAACTTTTAAAGTAACATACGTGTATTGTATGTGGATTCATTTTAGTGAACTGTTGATACTTGATTGACCTGGTTAATACGATTCGTGTCTAATAGATTACAAGTATTGTAATGAATCTATACTGTAAATCTAAATTGTAAATACTCGGCCAACGTGGGGTTCTTCAGCTACTATTAAATATTCATATTGGTTAGAGCGAATTAAGTCACTTAAGTGAACTTGTAGAAACGTTTAAATGAAACTTCGTGACGTCATTGCAAATCAGATAATATACGGAAAAGCCAGTACATATTAAGCATGTTCAAGTGGGAATGTCTTGTCGATTGGCCGCGGAGCGTGGCGACGCCCAAATGAATGGAGATGGCTGAGCGCGCGATTGATTAATTGATAGTGATTTCGAGCGCGACCACGGCTAATGTAATTAGTCCCGTAAGTGTAGTGCGTGTTTTTTCTCTCGGGAGGTGGTAGTGATCTTCCTCCTGCTGGATGACAAGATCTGACACCGACCTACTGTCGGCCAGCGGGTTTTCCCCAACCAGGTATCTTCTACCAGCAGGACACCGCCCCAGCTGGAGCAAGCTCTAACCCCCCGACCGGTCTTCCGGCATATGCAGTAGTGTAGTGTATTTTAGTGTAAATGTATGTAATAGGTAAGGACAGGACAAGGAAGGGGAAAGAAAGATTGCGTGCGGCTCGTGGACCGTTTGTTAGGGTACTGCTCCGACATTTCCCTAGTGTTGGAGAAATCGCGGAAAACTATCAATTAAGGCAGCCGGCCTTCAGAATTCTCCTCTCGATAGCAGCTGAATTCGACCTAGCTGTCTAGCCAGTGTCGAAAATTCTGCCAGCGTCAGCACTCGAACGTACGACTTCCCGGTCATAGCTGATCACGCGAGTGACCTAATTACAGTTTCATTCGTACAATATTGCATTTCAAATCAGTCCTTAGACAACTGTATATCTTAAACTAAGGTAACAACGACCGGAAGTGCATCAAATTAATATTCTATCCTTCCACATGCACATATTAACATCTTACATAAATCGATGGTGATCCAGATGTTATTGTTTCTTTTCATTTAAATAGTGGTCATGTAAAGATATATTTTTAAATTCCGAAGAAAGTAAAGTTACAATCTATAAGTAAAGAGAATTGAATCAATTTTGCGAAAATGGAATTATGTTGCTTATGAAGTAATGTATGGCAAATTCTGTAATCTACATAATCTACCATTAAAACCGAAGGCGACCTCTCTCTGTATGTCGCTTCTTCAGAGTTCTATTGTATATGAATATGGTTGATTAGAGATTTCTGGCAGGTCAACTGATAAGGTAATTAGTCCCGTATGTGTAGTGCATGTTTTTCGCGTCAAGTTGCTAGTGGTCTCCCACTAGATGACGAGATACGGCGCCAATCTACCGTCTGCTTGGGGGATTTCCCCCAACCAGGCATCCTCCACCAGCGGGGCAAGCTCTAAGCTCCCGACATGTGTGGTAGTGTAATGCGTGTAAGTGTAAGGGGCGAGGATAGGACAAGGAAGAAAAAGGAATAATCGCGCTGGATTTGTAACCCGTTTGTTAGGGTACTGCTCCGGCTTTCGGTTGGGATTGATCGGAGAAACCACGGAAAACTAGCGATCAGAGCAGCCGGCCTCTAGAAATCTCGTCCAGATCACGGCTGGCCTAGTTAGGAAGAGAGTGTCGAAATTCCTGTCACTGTACCGCCGGGACTCGAACCCTATGGCCTCCCGGTCAGAGGCACTGCAGTGACATCAATTGATGCCAAGAGCCACTTAAACCGGACGCCGGCCTACATCGGGGGCAAGATCGATTCGCTTCGTGGCGTGTGGGAGGAACATATGGGGCCCACACGTTTAGCGATAGGTGTGCGCAAACGGGAAATCTAAAAACACGAGATGTGATGAAATTGAAAACAATGTTAGTTATTAAGTTGCGTTATAATTTAATCGTCACTACGTGTATACGTAGCAAATAACATATGAAGTTTGTAAACTGATGCGACCTTTAAAACTAACCAAGTGTGTTAATGTTGTCAGAAGTGAATTGGTAAATAGTTTTCCTAATACTATCCCCTTATTAGAACGAATATCCTTTCCATTTCTTGGAATAACTCACTTGCCATTTTTATCAACAACTCAATTGTTTAAATTGTTGGTATCTGACGGCGAACCGTCCTAGTTATTAACGTTATTAGGTCGATTAACGCCAAATAAGAGACATGGTTGACGTTTGTAAACCGAGGCGATAGCCGATGTTTATAACCAACCAAGTGTGTTATTTGTGCAATCGGCCATGTGTCGTTCAATACTTTTCGTAATTCCACGTTCTTATGAGAAAAATAATATAACAAATTCCTTTCCTAGTAGGAATGTACGTAGGAATCTACGTAGGAATGCAAAGCCATCTTCCACATCCATTTGATTCGATAGTTACTTCAGATACGACAGTCTTTTATTTCGATTCGATTGTTGCTAGAGAACGGTACTCGCTTTTAAACAGATGTATGCCAATTTCCACGGGCCTTTAGACAGAAGTATGTTCCCCATTTTAAGATGGGGAATATTGTAGACGATGTTTTGAAAATTGCAAAGGGTGCAACATCCGACATTTTCCCGTGAAAATCAAGATAAAATATGAGAAAAAAATACCAGAATCTTCCAAATTCGCATAAATGCAAGAATATTGTCAAAATAAGTGAAGCAGTTAGGCAAGCATGTGCACCCAAACGAATACCGGAGACGTACTCTCCCACATTGTTGTGGACAAAATTCTCAATGTTGAAAAAATGTTTAGTGTATCAACGAAAATGTTGACATATCAAGATTAGTATTTTTTACACTACATTTTTACGTTTTTTCGGTTGCATCAACATCAAGAGAATCAAGTATTTCGACGTCAGCACCTTTGATCTTTTATGAAGGACTAATGCTAATGAATGTTCATTCAATATTCAGATTTACTAGAAAGAGAAAATTATAACTGTGCGCTTTCCTTACAAATGTGCCAGTATCTATTGCTGTATGACTGAGAAATCCCACCCTAAGGTTAAGACCAGTATGTACGATGGAGGGATGTCTTCGTGCTAACCACACGAACCGCCTATCCCATGGCTGAGAGGCTGGGCCACCGATGGTCGGTCAATGCCCTTATCAGGCTGTGGAGCCAAAGGACAGGACCACAATAAGAAATGAAGGGGTTGGGTGGAAGAAGGGCGTAACTCGAATTATGGCGTTTATCCGTAAAACGTTTCAAAATGTTCATTAGGTGACTTTCTACCACTCCTCCAGATGGTGCGCTAACCGATAGATGACGTTTGAGAGGCTTTTGAAATTCTGAGTTGCGCCCTTCTTTCGTAATATCTGATATATCTGATTTTTCATCGAATGATAGTGAGTTTAAGCCTCCAGATGAAGGTAATACATCTTCAAATGCTTAATTATATAGTGTTGAAGATAAAAATAAAAGAGGAAAAAGGAAAACTTTTCTGAAACTCAGAAAACAAGATCTCAGAAACTCAGAAAACAAAAAAATTAATCTAATTAACCTGGATGAAAATGCATATTATTTTTTATTATTGAAATTAAGCAATACATGCAGATTGTAAGTGAAGAAACTGTATCAAAATTAGCTTGATCTTTGGATTAACGGCATTATTCAACATTTCCAAATTAATGTAAATCCACATATTTAAGAATATTAATGCATTTTGTGTGCTAAATCAGTTACTAGTACGATCTTCCGTGCGATATGAACGTATTTTTTAATTTATGAGAGAAATACAGCTTATTAGCTGTATAGCACAATTTTTCTTTATTATCTCAAAACTGTGTTTTCTGAATTACGCCCTTCCTCTATCCGACCCCTCAATTATAAGTTAAAAATAAGAATACTTTAATTGAACAGTTGAAAATTTCTTTTGTATATGTTATTTAGTATGTGCATGTTGTTTGTCATTTGATTTTGAAATTTAATAAATAGTTAAGTATTACGTTAATTATTAATAACCAGTAAAATCACGTAATTTAACGACCGGTGGCTGTTTATTCCTTAACGGATAGCGGCCATTAAGATTACCTTTCCATTCCTCTGTTGGGTTGCGTTATGCTAATATTCGAGAGTTAACGTATTAGCAGGTCAGTATTACGAAAAATCATTAAAAAGACACCGGCCGCTCTGAGTGGGTTTTCGTTTCTGTTTGGCTGCGGTAATTCGATATAAGAATACGAAAAATTATTATATACAGTTAGTGATCAAATTACGTTGTCATCTATTGGAATTTAGACTGAAACATGTAACGCTTTTCGAAGTTTTATTTCATACATGGAAAAAAATATTACAATACTGTTGTGTTCTTCTAAACTACTCGAAATACTGTAAAGCACCGACCTGACACAAGACGTAACGTCCGTTCACTGTTTGCAAACAATGGCTTCCCATCATGTATCAAATAAGTACAGAGCCATTGTCATGCAAGAACCAGATAACATTTAATAAATTCATAGAAACGCGTGTGGGAATATACCAAATACAGGTCTCAATATCAGCGTGAATCAAGGGAACAAATTCAAGACAATGGCCGATCGCCCAAGTAACTTTCTTTCCTACAGGCTTTACTTGAGGTCTCTGTTAATTCCTGTGAAAGCGAAAATGCCCTGTAAAAAACATTCAGATCTTAAAATTGATGTAATTGATGTAATGATGTAATTGATGTAATGTTTGAAAAGACGGATTGTATGAGCATGGTTGTAAATAATAAAAAACGACACATTAATTCTTCGGTGTTCAAAAATAGAATTCTCTGATCTAAAACAAATAAATCAAACATTATGTATTTAAATTAATTACAATTAATTAATGAAACGTTCATAACTGTAACATGACCAATATTAAAACGATACAACATCCTCCCATTTTCCTCCTACCAATGAGATCTCAAAATTTGAATTTACAATGTTCAATAAGTGCATTTGCAATGGGTAACTTTCATTCAATGTCAACAATTCGCATGATACTCATCTTTTGTAAATTTTTCACCTCGAAATCACTGAAATTACTATTATCCGCGCACGCTTTCTTGAACCCTTACATCGCTAGATGCGAGAGGAGTGGGAGTTTGGTTATTTCGACAAAAGGAATTTTACGTGGAATTTGTACTTCATTATTCCATGAAAAATAGTTTTTAATACACGAGAGCGAACATTCCTCGTCACCAGATTTTGTCCACAACGCTCATTGCTATCATTTATTCTTAATGCAACTAATGTTGGGTAAGCAGTGGGGGTAGATATTCCGGGGCTCAAGAAAACGTGCGGATAGAGTATTTCACATCTTTCATGCTTTGGAAAATTAAACACTACCGGCTATTGCAACAAAACTATTATAATGTATTTCGATTTTACATAACTAAAATTGGTTCTCCTTCAGGAGTAGAAATGTTTACATTAAAACCGAAATAATCTATAAAATCTTTTAAATTCTAGAGTAAATTCAAAATAGCATACGTCTTAACTAATTTTTACTATTTTTTTCTAATGTGCTAAAATGGTTCTTTTTTCCAAAGCCGTAAAAATAGGTTCTTTGGATAAAATTTATTAACTTTTGAATATATTTACTGTAACTAATTAGAATGTACTGTACTAATATAAATATTTGCTGTTCTACAAATAGGACAATGGAAAAAAAGAATATTATTAGGCATGTCAAGTATTCATATCTTAAAAGTTAGTTTTTGCATAAAATTACTTCCAAATGTTCATTTATTTATTTTCTTGAAATTATCTACGGTACTACGGTATTAACTTTTTGGTAAAAACGAAAATTCTGAAGGAACATTCCGGTACCAGCGAGGCACAAACGATTTACAATAATTGCAATTTGTGGACGGGGGGGATGACTAGGCTGGTGTTAGAGTTAGCGTGAGGCACCCTCATACACTTTGAAATGGATATGTCTTAATTATTTTTGGTACAAACGAACATTCTGTCGGAACAATCTGGTGCAGGTGACTTAGGATGGCTCCAATTTTTTACGATGGTGGCGGTGCCAGCGTGAAGTTATAAGGGCTGTCACCGTCGCATTATAATGGCTGTATCTTAATTAATTTCTTTGGAATAAACAAAAATTCTGGTGTAGCGGTTCGGTACCAACAATTTAGAATTATTCCAAATTTGTATACTAAGGTGGTGAAGCCAATGTGGAATTAGCACCACCACGATTGAAAGTTCTGTAACTTGCAAGTGGTTTGGTACAAAGAAATGTTATTGAAGAACAAAGGGTACACACGAGATACAAAATAATAGTAATGGTTTTAGTGTTTTTTAAAATTTTTTAAAAATATTTAAATATTGATGTAAGAGCTCAAAGGGGGTTTGAAAGATGTACTAGTCAGATATTTGAATTTGAAAAGGTGCCCTGAAAGAACGTTTAATGTTCAAGAATTGGGTGTACAGAAGTGTATTTAGATATTTGCCAAGTTGTAACCTTATAGCTAAATATCAGAAATAACCCATATATAAGTATTATTATTATTATTATTATTATTATTATTATTATTATTATTATTATTATTATTATAGTTGTTATTATTGTTTTTATTATTATTGTTATTATTATGAAGGGACAATCCTGAACTGAGGAATTGTGTGATGAGGACTGGCGTAATACATAACCAGCTGCATGGTGGAAAGGGGAGAGGTTTTTATGGTGCTTTCATTAAATGATATCTGAACCTGCCCGTTCTTCCTCCGCTATTATGCTCCACCAACATTCTTATATAACTTGTTACATCTTCAACTACGTAAACTACTTTGAATGATGATATCGAAAGATGCATTCAACGTAAATGCTTTACAATATTTTTCTCTTCTCTGGCGACTATATAAACATGTATAATAATGACTTTACCAGTTGCGTAGTTTACCATAGTGCGTAGTTGATGCGATGTCTAGAGAATTCTACATTGAGGGAACTCCGTTCTCTTTCAGAGCACCAAGCAATGCTTATTACTAGGAGCCGGATTTCAATGACCTAAAACATTGCCAAAAATGATCAATAAAATAATCTTAAAATGTTTTTAAAATGTCCTAAAAGTAAAGACAAATGACGTAAACAACTTGATCAAAACCTCTTCAGATGAACAACTCAAGCTGTTGGATATGTTACTGATGTAATCGAGGCTTCTTCCTTTCATTCCAATAATCTCAGCTTGCAAACGTTTGGTTTGGACTCTACTTTACAACGAAATCTCTATCTTGACAGAGTTAATGCAAAATCGGCCAAACCGACTGTAGCGCAAATGCGCGTCACTGGAATCTTGGATTACATGCAACGGCTGACATTACAATTTATGAGCGAAGAAATCAAACAGGTTACTCAGGAATTGTGTGAGGAACATTTGTTACATCTAATAAATATTATTTGAAGTACCATTAAAATGATATTAAAATCGATTAAATTAGCGAAATGCTTTAAAAATGACGGGGAAAAGTAAAAAATGACTTCTTAGTCGTAATCGCCGAAAAATGGAAAAAAGACGTATAAAAATGGTTCATATTCATTTGTCATAACATATAATTAATGTCTATACTAAAAGGTATTGGTAAAGAAAAAAATGAAATTCATTAAAATCCGCCCTCTACGTTCTACCAGACCAGGAATTCTCCGCCTTTTGCATCGATTCCTTTCAAAAGAATTATTTGCTTCATTGAACCCCTTGACTTTTCTCTTTAATATATAGCACACAAATTGATGCTAGTATAAGTATTTACCTTTAAAGAACTCATAACAGACAACGAATATGAAGAAAAGTTTAAAAAAATATTTTATGAAGTTAGAAAATAATAAATAGTATTAAACTATAGGTGATACAAAATAATTATAATCCAAATATTTACACATAAATGACTTTATAACAAATTAGACAAGTATGAACAAAAATGTTAAACAATGGTTTTTGAGATTTGTTTCATTATTTTTGTACTATTATAATTAAAGAGTTTTAGAAACATGAACAAGTCTTGAAATGTTGCAAATAGACCGTCTTCATGAGATCACAACATTGCCAACCTGTGATTTTATTCTAGGCGGCCGTGTCTATACATATTGTTTCGTGTGATAAAATATAGATGAAATATAAGGCCTAATTTTCACTCGTTACATACAGATTTCTCTCTCTCTCTTCCTCTCCCTCCTCTCTCTCCCTCTCCCTCCTCTCTCTCCCTCTCCCTCCTCTCTCTCCCTCTCCCTCCTCTCTCTCCCTCTCCCTCTCTCTCCCTCTCCCTCCTCTCTCTCCCTCTCCCTCCCTCTCTCCTTCTCCCTCCCTCTCTCCCTCTCCCTCCCTCTCTCTCTCCCTCCCTCTCCCTCCCTCCCTCTCCCTCTCCCTCCCTCTCTCCTTCTCCCTCCCTCTCTCCCTCTCCCTCCCTCTCTCTCTCCCTCCCTCTCCCTCCCTCCCTCTCCCTCTCCCTCCCTCTCTCCCTCTCTCCCTCTCCCTCCCTCTCCCTCTCCCTCCCTCTCTCCCTCTCCCTCCCTCTCTCCCTCTCCCTCCCTCTCTCCCTCTCCCTCCATCTCTCCTCTCTCTCCCTCTTCCCCTCCCTCGTCCCCTCCCTCTTCCTCTCTCCCCCTGTCTCCCTCTCTCCTCCTCTCTCCCTCTCCTCTCTCTCTCGTCTAATGCTTCATCCCGAGTGACGGACGCCTCTCGGGGACATGGATGAGGGATCGACCCAACGCCCGTTTGAAAGAATGGAAATAGGACGGAATGGAGATGGAAAGTTTGCGCCCGGACTGTGACCCGTTGCCTAAGGTTGATCCTGTACTTCTCTTCGTGGAATTGATCAATTGCAGCAACAGAAACGACCAATCATGTGAGTCGACTCCCAGAAGTATCTCGTTCCTTCATAATTCTTTAGAAAAATCTCTAAATTAATTCAATACGGCGCGCGAGTACAACGTTTAGTCTCCCGGCCTTTCTGCTTCTTTATTGAGTTAGTTTTAGAAAACAATATGTTTATTTTATTTCCAAGTAATAGAAACATATATTTTCCTTTATTCAATAAAACAACTTCTCAGTTTCACTCCCTAAAGGCTTTTATATCTCCCCGTCACATAGCAAAAAGATTCACATAGCACACACATTTGCGCAGAGGGGAACTTCGAGCCAGCTATTTAGCTGGTGTGGAAAATTGGCATCGTCAGGACTCGAACCTATGATCTGGAAAGATCTCCGGGATTTTCTTTCTTTAGAGACATTGTTCGTATATGAGAGCTGCAAAAATCATCTATATTACTGAACTAATATAGGAGAGGGTTCATTACTTCCTCCTTTTTTAAACTGACAATTTGGGGAATTGATACACGACATTAAGAGAAGAGGTTCTTCAAATCATACGGAACCCTGTAAATGGTTCAATTGTATTTATTAAGTGAATAATTAAATATACTATAATTTCATTCTCCTTGTGGTATGTTTTATTTATTTCTTAGTCTAATATATCGTATGTAAATGAAAATTGTTAATGGGAAAGGGGTGCAGAGGGGCCTTGGTTGTGGCTGACCCCTCTCTTGTTTTAAGCGGCGCACGCCCGTGTAAGCGTCTAAGGGTCCCTTCACACTGCACCACTCAGCAGCGCTTCCGAGTGGCGCGTCTGGTTTAAAGCATTGGTTTAAAAGGATTGGTAGGAAAGCATTAGTTTAAAAGGATATATTCACACGGCTGGCGAAGTCGCGCTGCTGTGGCGGTAGGTGGAAAACTCCCGTCACCAGCAGCTCAGAAGCGCGTCCGAGCCTCCGCTAGCAGAAAAGTTCTAAATGGCAGCGTTCACACCAGACGCGCCACTGGGCTGTTGTTTGCTTACTGCCTGCCTTTCGATCGCCTGAATCCACAGCGGTGTGACTCCGAAACCTTCCTCTTGTAACGCATTACAAAACGAAAACCTCGCGGCAAGAAATTTGGCGTCGTGCAGGATTAGGAAAGCCCAGATGCCAAGAGGGCAAGTGAGAGTGTTTGAATAGACGGTAGCAGGAGCGCAGCCGCCCCGAAGTATTTTAAAAACTTCCAGGAATTTCTGGAGACGGACGTCCAAACGTCGTCGCGATCACGTGGGGTTCGGCCGCCTCGCGATCGCAAGATGACGTAGCGTATCACGTGGTTTGAAGGAACAGCGCAAGACGTGAGAGGTGGGTTTTGAGCTGTGTGAAAACCTCGTGAGAACGCACAACTTCCGCTCAGGGTAGTGCGGAGGCGAGCTCTGCTCGTGGGGCGACTCATGTGTTGGGAAGCCGTTGTGGAACACTTGTTCCACGTGTAACTACGATCACGGAGTGTCATGCCGTGTGCGTGCTCTCGTTGGGAAATGGCAAGGACCACGACTCAAGCCGAAAGATTGCTTTTGCGATCTGGGGAACGTGTATATCAGAGCTGAAAATAACTGTTTGAACTATTTATTTGTAAATGTTTATTTATTAATAATCCTGTAAATATCTGAGATCGTGTCAGTGTTTGCTGTTGTGTTCCCACGACGTCACACTCACGCGCGGTCGGCGGCGGTGGGCAGTGGCTGTGTCTCGAGCGCCCTACGGGGTCGGCGGCGGTGGGCAGTGGCTGTGTATTGTAACGTCGTGCCAAGGGGACTGATGGACAACACATGTCGGAAGGCCAGCGAGGGGGCGGGGGCAGTCCTTTGGCGGCAAGCGGAAGGCCACCAGAAGCGGGCCCCTCCTCAAGGGCCAGGGTGGGCGTGCCTCGGAACGCGGGTGCAGAGGGAAATGATGGGTGAGTCCAGCCGCGGTGCAGCTGGACTCCAAAATTGCAAACAGGCCCAAGTTTCGGGATGAGAGGACGCCGCCGGCATGTGAGGTCTGTCACGTGACCCCTCGCGAGGGGACTTGAGAGTAACCAGCCGTGGTCATTCGAGTTTGAACCGAATCGCGGTGCGGAAGGCACTTGTCACCCGGCAGGGGTTATCGCGAGCTTCGGCAGCGAGGTGTGGCGGTTGCTACGGGACAAAAGACCAGGAGCGGCGCAAAGCCGCTAGGACTTGCGTCAGGCTGGGGCGGGGATGCCTCAGAGATGTGCAGTGCTGGGAGTGCAGCGCTAGTTTCCAAGGAGTGTGTATATAGTGTAATAAAACTTGTAAATAAAACTGTATAAAACAACTCCGTGTCTGTGGGTTACTCGCACCCGACGACGCCACAGTATGAAGGGCTCTACGGGGCGGCGGCGGTGGGCAGTGGCTGAGTCTGGAGGGCTCTACGGGGTGGGAGGCGGTGGGCAGTTGCTGTGTCTGGAGGGCTCCACGGCGTCGGCGGCGGTGGGCAGTGGCTGTGTCTGGAGGGCTCTACGGGGTCGGCGGCGGTGGGCGGTGGCTGTCTGGAGGGTTCTACGGGGTCGGCGGCGCGGTGGGCAGTGGCTGTGACTAGAGGGTTCTACGGGGTGGGGTGGCGGTGGGCAGTGGCTGTGTCTGGAGGGCTCTACGGCGTCGGCGGCGGTGGGCAGTGGCTGTGTCTGGAGGGCTGTACGGGGTCGGCGGCGGTGGGCAGTGGCTGTGCCTGGAGGGCTCTACGGTGTCGGCGGCGGTGGGCAGTGGCTGAGTCTGGAGGGCTCTACGGGGTCGGCGGCGGTGGGCACTGTCTGTGTCTGGAGGGCTCTACGGGGTCGACGGCGGTGGGCAGTGGCTGTCTGGAGGGCTCTACGTGGTGGGTGGCGGTGGGCAGTGGCTGTCTGGAGGGCTCTACGGGGTCGGCGGCGGTGGGCGGGTGGCTGTCTGGAGGGCTCTACGGGGTCGGCGGCGGTGGGCAGTGGCTGTCTGGAGGGCTCCAGCGGGTCGGCGGCGGTGGGCGGTGGCTGTCTGGAGGGCTCTACGTGGTCGGCGGCGGTGGGCACTGGCTGTGTCTGGAGGGCTCTACGGGGTCGGCGGCGGTGGGCGGTGGCTGTCTGGAGGGCTCTACGGGGTCGGCGGCGGTGGGCACTGGCTGTGTCTGGAGGGCTCTACGGGGTCGCGGCGGTGGGCGGTGGCTGTCTGGAGGGCTCTACGGGGTCGGCGGCGGTGGGCAGTGGCTGTCTGGAGGGCTCCAGCGGGTCGGCGGCGGTGGGCGGTGGCTGTCGGGAGGGCTATACGGCGTCGGCGGCGGTGGGCAGTGGCTGAGTCTGGAGGGCTCTACGGGGTCGGCGGCGGTGGGCACTGGCTGTGTCTGGAGGGCTTTACGGGGTCGGCGGCGGTGGGCGGTGGCTGTCTGGAGGGCTCTACGGGGTCGGCGGCGGTGGGCAGTGGCTGTCTGGAGGGCTCCAGCGGGTCGGCGGCGGTGGGCGGTTGCTGTCGGAGGGCTGTACGGCGTCGGCGGCGGTGGGCAGTGGCTGAGTCTGGAGGGCTCTACGGGGTCGGCGGCGGTGGGCACTGTCTGTGTCTGGAGGGCTCTACGGGGTCGACGGCGGTGGGCAGTGGCTGTCTGGAGGGCTCTACGTGGTGGGTTGCGGTGGGCAGTGGCTGTCTGGAGGGCTGTACGGCGTCGGCAGCGGTGGGCAGTGGCTGTGTCTGGAGGGCTCTACGGCGTCGACGGCGGTGGCAGTGGCTGTGTCTGGAGGGTTCTACGGCGTCGGCGGCGGTGGCAGTGGCTGTGTCTGGAGAGCTCTACGGGGTCGGCGGCGGTGGGTGGTGGCTGTCTGGAGGGCTCTACGGGGTCGGCGGCGGTGGGCAGTACCTGTCTGGAGGGCTCTACGGGGTCGGCGGCGGTGGGCAGTGGCTGTCTGGAGGGCTCTACGGGGTCGGCGGCGGTGGGCAGTGGCTGTCTGGAGGGCTCTACGGGGTGGGTGGCGGTGGGCAGTGGCTGTCTGGAGGGCTCTACGGGGTCGGCGGCGGTGGGCAGTGGCTGTCTGGAGGGCTCTACGGGGTCGGCGGCGGTGGGCAGTGGCTGTCTGGAGGGCTCTACGGGGTGGGTGGCGGTGGGCAGTGGCTGTCTGGAGGGCTCTACGGGGTCGGCGGCGGTGGGCTGTGGCTGCATGCGCAGGGTTCTGTCGCTTGTCGGTGGCGACACCCAGTGGCTCCGTGTGAAGGCTCCTTCCATTGTGCTTTCAAATTCGTTTTGCAAATGATGTAAAGAAGAGAGAAGGGGTGGGGAGGGAGGCGGAAGCGGCTTTCTTACCTCCCTCTCGTGCTGTGCCGCATGATTCACAGTCGCGGCGCGAAGCAGCGCCGTGGGGCTTCTGCAGACCGCTCTTGCCCCTCCCCCCCCCCGGCTCACCTCCCCCGAGGACATCGACAGGCCACCTGCCCGGGGGGTTGCTCTCAGGGCGTGTACCAACTGCATCCCGCTGTCAATTTTCCCTAAGCTGTTTGCCTACCTCCCCAAAAGGCAGCCCGACTCCATCCCGTACTATTTTCTTCCGTAGTGTAAGAATTTATCTCTACCTTTCCCGTGGTTTTCATAGAATCATGTTGATAGATTATTATTTAGCCACTTTCGTCTGTTTTTTAAAAAAAAGTGCGTGTCGTTTTAGAGCACTGCCAACGTTGAAAACCACCGTTTAAAAGTAGTAGAAACAAAACATGAAATCACCAATCACGAGCGTCTTCTTACCTCGCTAACATAACATACAAAATTTTGAGAGTTTCCAGTTGCTCTTCTTTTCAAGTTTCCATTATTAATTTTGTTGTTGTTTTTGGTGCGTCGGCCCGAGTGCGGGCTACGCCTACCAGCGACGTCCCGGCCTCGCGGCCATGGGTTATGTGTGATTAGCACGAAGACATCCCCACGCCGTATTCTGGATTTCTCAACCGGAAAAGTGAGTTTTCTAATCGTCACACAGCAACATGTACTAGGACATTGCAAGGAAAACGCACGCGATAATCTTGCCTGACAGGCAATCGAGCCCTGGCTCGCGTCCTGGAAAGCGAGCGTGTTGACCAATAAGCTAAGCCGCCAGGTATTATTAAACATGAGTAGAAATAATTTAAAATAATAGATATTTTATCAAGAGGGGACAATTTTTACTTTCTTGTACACGAAGTAGGAGGAATCTTTGCAGTTCAGATAAAGTTAAGTAATGCTGCAAAAAAATCGATGTAGATATTTTGATAGAAATATACATTTTGGGGATCCTGATATCCCTAAATTGTATTTTTTCAAAACATCCGTCTCATTGTTCGTCTGTCTGTAAACAACACTTGCGCCTGAACTACAAACACGCTTTTGACTAAACTGAATAGTCCACGTTCGATATAGCTGATGACGCGGCCCCACGAACGTAAATTAGATTTTTGATAATTTTCGGGAATACTTTATACGAAGCCGCTAGCACACACCGTGACACACAGCCGCTACATATGCCCTGACACCCTGAGCCGCTAGCACACATGACCTGTCCCGGCATTGCCCTCCTAACATTTGCAATTTTTTCTCTAAAGTGGCCCCAAAGTTTTTCCATTTTTTTTGAATAGAGCAAAATACGCTTATAAAAATTACCCAAGTCCGTTTTTCTTTAAAACCGATAGTTTTGAAAATTCCAAAAGTTTGAAATTGTTTGGGCATGGGCCCCCGAATCCATCTGTCTATCAGCCTATCATCCGTCGTTCTCGTGTCTCTCTTTCTGTCTTCTCTTTCTGTCTTCTCTTTCTGTCTTCTCTTTCTGTCTTCTCTTTCTGTCTTTTCTTCTGTCTTTTCTTTCTGTCTTCTCTTTCTGTCTTCTCTTTCTGTCTTCTCTTTCTGTCTTCTCTCCTCTTTTCTTCCCGCTGCATGGTTTGCCGCCCGTGGGGCCGGTGGCCTGGGCGCGGCGGGGGCGAGCGGTGATGCCAAGCGCTTCCGCGTTCGAGACCCGCCCCCTCCCCTCCTCCCCCCCCAGAGCGCCACACAAGCCGCGCATCCCAAGGGCTTCGGGCCCCGCCCCCGCAACACACGGGTCAGAGGACAGCCTCGTGCCACGGCCCTCCGAGAACCCGCGAGTCCAAACCTTCGATAGAGTTATGATTCCTGCAGGTAGGTTTATACGTACAACCTGGTGGCAGAACACTACAATTAACATATTACAGTCTTGCGCAGTATTGATATAATGTAGAATAGTAACAATACTAGTAATAATAACAATATGATAACAATAAAGACAATAATAACAATAACAGCATTAACTCTACATTTTATGACTGTTCTGCACAGATATTTTAACTAATAAATACTCTTTACTTCACTTCACTGCACTGTACTTCCACTTGCACTTCACTTCTCTTTCTACTTCTCTATTGCACTACACTTCACAACACGTCACGACACTCCAATTCAGCTACTACTTTAAATAAAATTGTATATTTAATAAAGCAATTCATTTATTAGTAATTATCACAATACTAATAATAAAAGTAACAATTATAATAACTAAAATAATAAATATTTTAATAAGCTAACTTACTAATTAATAAATTTTACAAATGTCCTTAGTTAATATACTTTTAAATTTTTTGTACTCGTATACCTAGAGGAAAGGGTTCCATGGCTGTCGCAGGCAACTTATTCCGTTCCAGTCCGTTATTGTTCTATTTGTGAAGGAAAATTTTCCAACATCTGTTCTCTGAAGCCTAAACTGAATTATGTGCTTGTGATCCCCTCTACTACAGTTAGTGGGGTCGAGTCGAATGAAAACATCTTTCCAAGCTGGATAACCGGCATACGCTTTGTACAGGGCACAGAGTTTCGCTTTAACCCTCCTGATTTCTAGAGACTCCCATTCTACTTTCTTCCTATTGCTGCGGAAAGTAAGTTTGCACGCTCTTCTCTGTACTCTATTCAGATACCTTGCACTGCTCGGTAGATTATTTCATTTTTCCGGGCGCGTCAACTGCTAACGTCATTAGTTCCGAAAGAGTAGTACGTGTTGTATCTCGGAAGTGGTGCAGTTCCTCGCTGCTAGAACGTGAGATTCGGCGCTGACTTACTCGTGGCTTCGCGGGGGTATCCTTCCTCCAGTTATCTCCGCCAATCCGGAGTCATCCCAGTCGGGGCAAGCTCTAATCTCCTGACTGATCTCTCTGCCGTTGTGTCTGCATACGGTTATGACTGGAAAGCTCTAAGGGTCGAGTCCCGACGGGAGGCATACATTTTCGACACTAGCCAGAGAGCTCGAATAGGTCGAATACAACCGCTGTGTGAAGAATACTTCCAGCGGTCGACTGCTCTGATCGGTAGTTCTCCGAACAATACTAGACGAATGCCCGAACAAATGGTACACGGACCACGCGCGATATTTCCATCTTCCTTGTCTTATCGTCTCCTTTACACACAAACTTACACTTACATACACTACTCTACCACATGTCGAGAGACCAGACGGGAGCATAAAACTTGAATCGGCAGGGGCGAAAACACAAGTTTTTGAAGAAAATTTTAAAGTCTTCTGGATGGACTCGCAAACAAATCATCAGTTTCCCATCAGGAGACCGAGACGCCACGAATAACATTTCACTTGTCTCGATTGGAGGAGGGCCTGGAGGGTCTAATCGTGCGTGACGGACAGTCGCAATGTTATTGTTAAGGATTACGTACGTATACGAGAAAGTAACTAGTGGTGCTAAGGAATGGCACAGCACTTTTCATACTGGTTAATTCTCTATTCTCTTGCGTCTGAGTATTTTTTCGGTTTGGCCCACCCTCTTCCAACTGCCATCGTTGGCACCTAAAGCATTTTTTTTCACATTTTCTCCATTTTTATGTTCCCTTCTGGTAAAATTGGAACACCGATTTAGGAATATTATAGAAGAGTAAAACCTGGTCCTATAATCAAATTTTTATTGAAACATTTCGAGCCGTTTTTAAGAAAATGTTAGCGCGTTTTAGAAAATGCGCAATTTTGAGCTCTTTTTACGGAAAAGTTTTGAGTTTTGCAGAAACTTCAATAAAAATTATTTGAAGCCTTTGTACTCACAAATACAGTATATTAAAAAAAAACTACCTTATATTAATGATGTAAGAGATTGAAAAATACATTTGTGTAATTTTTGAAAAAAACACAACAAAAACGCACACATACACACACACACAACACACACACACACACAAAGAACAGACTACATCAAAATGACATTTATGTCGTGTTGTTCAACGCATTTAGATTTACCCATGGAAAAAGTTCAAAGAAAAAAAATTGAAGCCGTTTCTGAGAAAATATTGTTTTTAATATTTTTTTAAATATTGCCAATATTTCACTCAAAATTTAATATTTAAAACTTTAAATTTTAATATTTTCAGACCTATGAATATAACTGAATTAAATAACTAATTCTGGTGAACAAATTTCATACGAAGAGAAAGTCTCTATCTTCAATATTGTAGTTATTGGAAGACACCGAAAAAATTTTAAACTTTGACATTTTCAAAAATTCAGGGGTAACTGTGAAAACCGGACCTATGCCATCTCTACGTGTATTTTTACTCATTATTTCAAGCAATTTAAAGAAAAACTTATAGCTCTTTTTCAGAAAATTTTGAAAATGTTCCATGGGCTTTAAGTAAAGTACTCCTAAATTTTAAAGAATTCTTCTCAAAATCGCAGGATTTTGAGTCGGACCAAAACGATTTTGAAATATTCATTTTGCAAAAATTCTACAAATCGTTCAGACGCTAGTGTTTTTCACAGCCAGACAATAGATAGACAGATGGACGTTTTGGAAGAAAAAAAAATGTACTTTTTCGGTGTCAGGCGACCTCAAACATATTTCCGTTAAAATCTCAAAATTGATTATTGACGTGATTACTGTTATGACAAATAGTACATGACAATGTGTCATTAAGGAAATAAACTTTGCTTTGCTCGCTAGTTCAAAAACAATGAGGTGGCAAAATCGGGACCCTAATTCGTATTTGAATTGAGAGTGATA
>JAZDUA010001470.1:0-66836 GCA_038098605.1 Gryllus longicercus
AAAATATTTATTATTCCGTGTGCAAATTTCAGCGCTCTAGCTCTAATAGTTTAGGAGATAGAGCCATTTAAAGATCGACGAAGTTGACCGATTTAAGACATGCACGGATTTTTTGAAAACCACGGACCAAGCTCGAAATTTTATGGGAAATTCACTGGTGATATTCATTTTTCGATTAGAAACTTAGTTTTTAAGAAAATCGCAAAAGTATCGCCATTAGAGTTAATTTCTTCCTAGTAACTGTAGAATATTTCCATCTCATGCTCGTTCTGATTTTCGGAGAAACTTCGTTTAAGACTCAGATTAAAGGCCAATATATATAATATTACGTGTGCAAATTTCAGCGCTGTAGCTGTAATAGTTTAGGAGATAGAGCCGTTTGAATTAATAATTGTCAGAGCTTGCAAAATGCGAAAAAACAATGCTTTTTATTTTAAGGTTCCTAGAGGCCAGATTTCTCATCCGGAAATAAAAAACTTGACTTTTTCTTACACTACAAGAATTTAGAAATACACGCGTGTCTGTAGAATCCATATATGTTATATAGTTTGTGAAAAATATTTATTATTCCGTGTGCAAATTTCAGCGCTCTAGCTCTAATAGTTTAGGAGATAGAGCCATTTAAAGATCGACGAAGTTGTCCGATTTAAGACATGGCACGGATTTTTTTGAAAACCACGCACCAAGCTCGAAATTTTATGGCAAATTCACTGGTGATATTCATTTTTCGATTAGAAACTTAGTTTTTAAGAAAATCGCAAAAGTATCGCCATTACAGTCAATTTCTTCCTAGTAACTGTAGAATATTTCCATCTCATGCTCGTTCTGATTTTCGGAGAAACTTCGTTTAAGACTCAGATTAAAGGCCAATATATAATATTACGTGTGCAAATTTCAGCGCTGTAGCTGTAATAGTTTAGGAGATAGAGCCGTTTGAATTAATAATTGTCAGAGCTTGCAAAATGCGAAAAAAACAATGCTTTTATTTTAAGGTTCCTGGGGGCCAGATTTCTCATCCGGAAATAAAAAACTTGAATTTTTCTTACACTACAAGAATTTAGAAATACACGCGTGTCTGTAGAATCCATATATGTTATATAGTTTGTGAAAAATATTTATTATTCCGTGTGCAAATTTCAGCGCTCTAGCTCTAATAGTTTAGGAGATAGAGCCATTTAAAGATCGACGAAGTTGTCCGATTGAAGACATGGCACGGATTTTTTTGAAACCACGGACCAAGCTCGAAATTTTATGGGAAATTCACTGGTGATATTCATTTTTCGATTAGAAACTTAGTTTTTAAGAAAATCGCAAAAGTATCGCCATTAGAGTCAATTTCTTCCTAGTAACTGTAGAATATTTCCATCTCATGCTCGTTCTGATTTTCGGAGAAACTTCGTTTAAGACTCAGATTAAAGGCCCAATATATATAATATTACGTGTGCAAATTTAAGCGCTGTAGCTGTAATAGTTTAGGAGATAGAGCCGTTTGAATTAATAATTGTCAGAGCTTGCAAAATGCGAAAAAACAATGCTTTTATTCTAAGGTTCCTGGCGGCCAGATTTCTCATCCGGAAATAAAAAACTTGACTTTTTCTTACACTACAAGATTTAGAAATACTCGCGTGTCTGTAGAATCCATATATGTTATATAGTTTGTGAAAAATATTTATTATTCCGTGTGCAAATTTCAGCGCTCTAGCTCTAATAGTTTAGGAGATAGAGCCATTTAAAGATCGACGAAGTTGTCCGATTTAAGACATGGCACGGATTTTTTTGAAAACCACGGACCAAGCTCCAAATTTTATGGGAAATTCACTGGTGATATTCATTTTTCGATTAGAAACTTAGTTTTTAAGAAAATCGCAAAAGTATCGCCATTACAGTCAATTTCTTCCTAGTAACTGTAGAATATTTCCATCTCATGCTCGTTCTGATTTTCGGAGAAACTTCGTTTAAGACTCAGATTAAAGGCCAATATATATAATATTACGTGTGCAAATTTCAGCGCTGTAGCTGTAATATTTTAGGAGATAGATCCGTTTGAATTAATAATTGTCAGAGCTTGCAAAATGCGAAAAAACATTGCTTTTATTTTAAGGTTCCTGGAGGCCAGATTTCTCATCCGGAAATAAAAAACTTGACTTTTTCTTACACTACAAGAATTTAGAAATACACGCGTGTCTGTAGAATCCATATATGTTATATAGTTTGTGAAAAATATTTATTATTCCGTGTGCAAATTTCAGCGCTCTAGCTCTAATAGTTTAGGAGATAGAGCCATTTAAAGATCGACGAAGTTGTCCGATTTAAGACATGGCACGGATTTTTTTGAAAACCACGGACCAAGCTCGAAATTTTATGGGAAATTCACTGGTGATATTCATTTTTCGATTAGAAACTTAATTTTTAAGAAAATCGCAAAAGTATCGCCATTAGAGTCAATTTCTTCCTAGTAACTGTAGAATATTTCCATATCATGCTCGTTCTGATTTTCGGAGAAACTTCGTTTAAGACTCAGATTAAAGGCCAATATATATAATATTACGTGTGCAAATTTCAGCGCTGTAGCTGTAATAGATTAGGAGATAGAGCCGTTTGAATTAATAATTGTCAGAGCTTGCAAAATGCGAAAAAACAATGCTTTTATTTTTAAGGTTCCTGGGGGCCAGATTTCTCATCCGGAAATAAAAAACTTGACTTTTTCTTACACTACAAGAATTTAGAAATACACGCGTGTCTGTAGAATCCATATATGTTATATAGTTTGTGAAAAATATTTATTATTCCGTGTGCAAATTTCAGCGCTCTAGCTCTAATAGTTTAGGAGATAGAGCCATTTAAAGATCGACGAAGTTGTCCGATTTAAGACATGGCACGGATTTTTTTGAAAACCACGCACCAAGCTCGAAATTTTATGGGGAAATTCACTGGTGATATTCATTTTTCGATTAGAAACTTAGTTTTTAAGAAAATCGCAAAAGTATCGCCATTACAGTCAATTTCTTCCTAGTAAATGTAGAATATTTCCATCTCATGCTCGTTCTGATTTTCGGAGAAACTTCGTTTAAGACTCAGATTAAAGGCCAATATATATAATATTACGTGTGCAAATTTCAGCGCTGTAGCTGTAATAGTTTACGAGATAGAGCCGTTTGAATTAATAATTGTCAGAGCTTGCAAAATGCGAAAAAAACAATGCTTTTATTTTAAGGTTCCTGGGGGCCAGATTCCTCATCCGGAAATAAAAAACTTGACTTTTTCTTACACTAAAAGAATTTAGAAATACACGCGTGTCTGTAGAATCCATATATGTTATATAGTTTGTGAAAAATATTTATTATTCCGTGTGCAAATTTCAGCGCTCTAGCTCTAATAGTTTAGGAGATAGAGCCATTTAAAGATCGACGAAGTTGTCCGATTGAAGACATGGCACGGATTTTTTTGAAAACCACGGACCAAGCTCGAAATTTTATGGGAAATTCACTGGTGATATTCATTTTTCGATTAGAAACTTAGTTTTTAAGAAAATCGCAAAAGTATCGCCATTAAAGTCAATTTCTTCCTAGGAACTGTAAAATATTTCCATCTCATGCTCGTTCTGATTTTCAGAGAAACTTCGTTAAGACTCAGATTAAAGGCCAATATATATAATATTACGTGTGCAAATTTCAGCGCTGTAGCTGTAATAGTTTAGGAGATAAAGCCGTTTGAATTAATAATTGTCAGAGCTTGCAAAATGCGAAAAAACAATGCTTTTATTCTAAGGATCCTGGGGGCCAGATTTCTCATCCGGAAATAAAAAACTTGACTTTTTCTTACACTACAAGAATTTTGAAATACTCGCGTGTCTGTAGAATCCATATATGTTATATAGTTTGTGAAAAATATTTATTATTCCGTGTGCAAATTTCAGCGCTCTAGCTCTAATAGTTTAGGAGATAGAGCCATTTAAAGATCGACGAAGTTGTCCGATTTAAGACATGGCACGGATTTTTTTGAAAACCACGGACCAAGCTCGAAATTTTATGGGAAATTCACTGGTGATATTCATTTTTCGATTAGAAACGTAGTTTTTAAGAAAATCGCAAAAGTATCGCCATTAGAGTCAATTTCTTCCTAGGAACTGTAGAATATTTCCATCTCATGCTCGTTCTGATTTTCGGAGAAACTTCGTTTAAGACTCAGATTAAAGGCCGATATATATAATATTACGTGTGCAAATTTCAGCGCTGTAGCTGTAATAGTTTAGGAGATAGAGCCGTTTGAATTAATAATTGTCAGAGCTTGCAAAATGCGAAAAAAACAATGCTTTTATTTTTAGGTTCCTGGAGGCCAGATTTCTCATCCGGAAATAAAAAACTTGACTTTTTCTTACACTACAAGAATTTAGAAATACACGCGTGTCTGTAGAATCCATATATGTTATATAGTTTGTGAAAATATTTATTATTCCGTGTGCAAATTTCAGCGCTCTAGCTCTAATAGTTTAGGAGATAGAGCCATTTAAAGATCGACGAAGTTGACCGATTTAAGACATGGCACGGATTTTTTGAAAACCACGGACCAAGCTCGAAATTTTATGGGAAATTCACTGGTGATATTCATTTTTCGATTAGAAACTTAGTTTTTAAGAAAATCGCAAAAGTATCGCCATTAGAGTTAATTTCTTCCTAGTAACTGTAGAATATTTCCATCTCATGCTCGTTCTGATTTTCGGAGAAACTTCGTTTAAGACTCAGATTAAAGGCCAATATATATAATATTACGTGTGCAAATTTCAGCGCTGTAGCTGTAATAGTTTAGGAGATAGAGCCGTTTGAATTAATAATTGTCAGAGCTTGCAAAATGCGAAAAAACAATGCTTTTATTTTAAGGTTCCTAGAGGCCAGATTTCTCATCCGGAAATAAAAAACTTGACTTTTTCTTACACTACAAGAATTTAGAAATACACGCGTGTCTGTAGAATCCATATATGTTATATAGTTTGTGAAAAATATTTATTATTCCGTGTGCAAATTTCAGCGCTCTAGCTCTAATAGTTTAGGAGATAGAGCCATTTAAAGATCGACGAAGTTGTCCGATTTAAGACATGGCACGGATTTTTTTTGAAAACCACGCACCAAGCTCGAAATTTTATGGCAAATTCACTGGTGATATTCATTTTTCGATTAGAAACTTAGTTTTTAAGAAAATCGCAAAAGTATCGCCATTACAGTCATTTCTTCCTAGTAACTGTAGAATATTTCCATCTCATGCTCGTCTGATTTTCGGAGAAACTTCGTTTAAGACTCAGATTAAAGGCCAATATATAATATTACGTGTGCAAATTTCAGCGCTGTAGCTGTAATAGTTTAGGAGATAGAGCCGTTTGAATTAATAATTGTCAGAGCTTGCAAAATGCGAAAAAAACAATGCTTTTATTTTAAGGTTCCTGGGGGCCAGATTTCTCATCCGGAAATAAAAAACTTGACTTTTTCTTACACTACAAGAATTTAGAAATACACGCGTGTCTGTAGAATCCATATATGTTATATAGTTTGTGAAAAAATATTTATTATTCCGTGTGCAAATTTCAGCGCTCTAGCTCTAATAGTTTAGGAGATAGAGCCATTTAAAGATCGACGAAGTTGTCCGATTTAAGACATGGCACGGATTTTTTTGAAAACCACGCACCAAGCTCGAAATTTTATGGGAAATTCACTGGTGATATTCATTTTTCGATTAGAAACTTAGTTTTTAAGAAAATCGCAAAAGTATCGCCATTACAGTCAATTTCTTCCTAGTAAATGTAGAATATTTCCATCTCATGCTCGTTCTGATTTTCGGAGAAACTTCGTTTAAGACTCAGATTAAAGGCCAATATATATAATATTACGTGTGCAAATTTCAGCGCTGTAGCTGTAATAGTTTACGAGATAGAGCCGTTTGAATTAATAATTGTCAGAGCTTGCAAAATGCGAAAAAAACAATGCTTTTATTTTAAGGTTCCTGGGGGCCAGATTCCTCATCCGGAAATAAAAAACTTGACTTTTTCTTACACTAAAAGAATTTAGAAATACACGCGTGTCTGTAGAATCCATATATGTTATATAGTTTGTGAAAAATATTTATTATTCCGTGTGCAAATTTCAGCGCTCTAGCTCTAATAGTTTAGGAGATAGAGCCATTTAAAGATCGACGAAGTTGTCCGATTGAAGACATGGCACGGATTTTTTTGAAACCACGGACCAAGCTCGAAATTTTATGGGAAATTCACTGGTGATATTCATTTTTCGATTAGAAACTTAGTTTTTAAGAAAATCGCAAAAGTATCGCCATTAAAGTCAATTTCTTCCTAGGAACTGTAAAATATTTCCATCTCATGCTCGTTCTGATTTTCAGAGAAACTTCGTTTAAGACTCAGATTAAAGGCCAATATATATAATATTACGTGTGCAAATTTCAGCGCTGTAGCTGTAATAGTTTAGGAGATAAAGCCGTTTGAATTAATAATTGTCAGAGCTTGCAAAATGCGAAAAAACAATGCTTTTATTCTAAGGTTCCTGGGGGCCAGATTTCTCATCCGGAAATAAAAAACTTGACTTTTTCTTACACTACAAGAATTTTGAAATACTCGCGTGTCTGTAGAATCCATATATGTTATATAGTTTGTGAAAAATATTTATTATTCCGTGTGCAAATTTCAGCGCTCTAGCTCTAATAGTTTAGGAGATAGAGCCATTTAAAGATCGACGAATTTGTCCGATTTAAGACATGGCACGGATTTTTTGAAAACCACGGACCAAGCTCGAAATTTTATGGGAAATTCACTGGTGATATTCATTTTTCGATTAGAAACGTAGTTTTTAAGAAAATCGCAAAAGTATCGCCATTAGAGTCAATTTCTTCCTAGGAACTGTAGAATATTTCCATCTCATGCTCGTTCTGATTTTCGGAGAAACTTCGTTTAAGACTCAGATTAAAGGCCGATATATATAATATTACGTGTGCAAATTTCAGCGCTGTAGCTGTAATAGTTTAGGAGATAGAGCCGTTTGAATTAATAATTGTCAGAGCTTGCAAAATGCGAAAAAACAATGCTTTTATTTTTAGGTTCCTGGAGGCCAGATTTCTCATCCGGAAATAAAAAACTTGACTTTTTCTTACACTACAAGAATTTAGAAATACACGCGTGTCTGTAGAATCCATATATGTTATATAGTTTGTGAAAAATATTTATTATTCCGTGTGCAAATTTCAGCGCTCTAGCTCTAATAGTTTAGGAGATAGAGCCATTTAAAGATCGACGAAGTTGACCGATTTAAGACATGGCACGGATGTTTTGAAAACCACGGACCAAGCTCGAAATTTTATGGGAAATTCACTGGTGATATTCATTTTTCGATTAGAAACTTAGTTTTTAAGAAAATCGCAAAAGTATCGCCATTAGAGTTAATTTCTTCCTAGTAACTGTAGAATATTTCCATCTCATGCTCGTTCTGATTTTCGGAGAAACTTCGTTTAAGACTCAGATTAAAGGCCAATATATATAATATTACGTGTGCAAATTTCAGCGCTGTAGCTGTAATAGTTTAGGAGATAGAGCCGTTTGAATTAATAATTGTCAGAGCTTGCAAAATGCGAAAAAACAATGCTTTTATTTTAAGGTTCCTAGAGGCCAGATTTCTCATCCGGAAATAAAAAACTTGACTTTTCTTACACTACAAGAATTTAGAAATACACGCGTGTCTGTAGAATCCATATATGTTATATAGTTTGTGAAAAATATTTATTATTCCGTGTGCAAATTTCAGCGCTCTAGCTCTAATAGTTTAGGAGATAGAGCCATTTAAAGATCGACGAAGTTGTCCGATTTAAGACATGGCACGGATTTTTTTGAAAACCACGCACCAAGCTCGAATTTTATGGCAAATTCACTGGTGATATTCATTTTTCGATTAGAAACTTAGTTTTTAAGAAAATCGCAAAAGTATCGCCATTACAGTCAATTTCTTCCTAGTAACTGTAGAATATTTCCATCTCATGCTCGTTCTGATTTCGGAGAAACTTCGTTTAAGACTCAGATTAAAGGCCAATATATAATATTACGTGTGCAAATTTCAGCGCTGTAGCTGTAATAGTTTAGGAGATAGAGCCGTTTGAATTAATAATTGTCAGAGCTTGCAAAATGCGAAAAAAACAATGCTTTTATTTTAAGGTTCCTGGGGGCCAGATTTCTCATCCGGAAATAAAAAACTTGAATTTTTCTTACACTACAAGATTTAGAAATACACGCGTGTCTGTAGAATCCATATATGTTATATAGTTTGTGAAAAATATTTATTATTCCGTGTGCAAATTTCAGCGCTCTAGCTCTAATAGTTTAGGAGATAGAGCCATTTAAAGATCGACGAAGTTGTCCGATTGAAGACATGGCACGGATTTTTTTGAAAACCACGGACCAAGCTCGAAATTTTATGGGAAATTCACTGGTGATATTCATTTTTCGATTAGAAACTTAGTTTTTAAGAAAATCGCAAAAGTATCGCCATTAGAGTCAATTTCTTCCTAGTAACTGTAGAATATTTCCATCTCATGCTCGTTCTGATTTTCGGAGAAACTTCGTTTAAGACTCAGATTAAAGGCCAATATATATAATATTACGTGTGCAAATTTAAGCGCTGTAGCTGTAATAGTTTAGGAGATAGAGCCGTTTGAATTAATAATTGTCAGAGCTTGCAAAATGCGAAAAAACAATGCTTTTATTCTAAGGTTCCTGGCGGCCAGATTTCTCATCCGGAAATAAAAAACTTGACTTTTTCTTACACTACAAGAATTTAGAAATACTCGCGTGTCTGTAGAATCCATATATGTTATATAGTTTGTGAAAAATATTTATTATTCCGTGTGCAAATTTCAGCGCTCTAGCTCTAATAGTTTAGGAGATAGAGCCATTTAAAGATCGACGAAGTTGTCCGATTTAAGACATGGCACGGATTTTTTTGAAAACCACGGACCAAGCTCCAAATTTTATGGGAAATTCACTGGTGATATTCATTTTTCGATTAGAAACTTAGTTTTTAAGAAAATCGCAAAAGTATCGCCATTACAGTCAATTTCTTCCTAGTAACTGTAGAATATTTCCATCTCATGCTCGTTCTGATTTTCGGAGAAACTTCGTTTAAGACTCAGATTAAAGGCCAATTATATATAATATTACGTGTGCAAATTTCAGCGCTGTAGCTGTAATATTTTAGGAGATAGATCCGTTTGAATTAATAATTGTCAGAGCTTGCAAAATGCGAAAAAAACATTGCTTTTATTTTAAGGTTCCTGGAGGCCAGATTTCTCATCCGGAAATAAAAAACTTGACTTTTTCTTACACTACAAGAATTTAGAAATACACGCGTGTCTGTAGAATCCATATATGTTATATAGTTTGTGAAAAATATTTATTATTCCGTGTGCAAATTTCAGCGCTCTAGCTCTAATAGTTTAGGAGATAGAGCCATTTAAAGATCGACGAAGTTGTCCGATTTAAGACATGGCACGGATTTTTTTGAAAACCACGGACCAAGCTCGAAATTTTATGGGAAATTCACTGGTGATATTCATTTTTCGATTAGAAACTTAATTTTTAAGAAAATCGCAAAAGTATCGCCATTAGAGTCAATTTCTTCCTAGTAACTGTAGAATATTTCCATATCATGCTCGTTCTGATTTTCGGAGAAACTTCGTTTAAGACTCAGATTAAAGGCCAATATATATAATATTACGTGTGCAAATTTCAGCGCTGTAGCTGTAATAGATTAGGAGATAGAGCCGTTTGAATTAATAATTGTCAGAGCTTGCAAAATGCGAAAAAAACAATGCTTTTATTTTAAGGTTCCTGGAGGCCAGATTTCTCATCCGGAAATAAAAAACTTGACTTTTTCTTACACTACAAGAATTTAGAAATACACGCGTGTCTGTAGAATCCATATATGTTATATAGTTTGTGAAAAATATTTATTATTCCGTGTGCAAATTTCAGCGCTCTAGCTCTAATAGTTTAGGAGATAGAGCCATTTAAAGATCGACGAAGTTGTCCGATTTAAGACATGGCACGTATTTTTTTGAAAACCACGGACGAAGCTCGAAATTTTATGGGAAATTCACTGGTGATATTCATTTTTCGATTAGAAACGTAGTTTTTAAGAAAATCGCAAAAGTATCGCCATTAGAGTCAATTTCTTCCTAGTAACTGTAGAATATTTCCATCTCATGCTCGTTCTGATTTTCGGAGAAACTTCGTTTAAGACTCAGATTAAAGGCCAATATATATAATATTACGTGTGCAAATTTCAGCGCTGTAGCTGTAATAGTTTAGGAGATAGAGCCGTTTGAATTAATAATTGTCAGAGCTTGCAAAATGCGAACAAACTATGCATTTATTCTAAGGTTCCTGGGGGCCAGATTTCTCATCCGGAAATAAAAAACTTGACTTTTTCTTACACTACAAGTATTTAGAAATACACGCGTGTCTGTAGAATCCATATATGTTATATAGTTTGTGAAAAATATATTTTTTTTTCCGTGTGCAAATTTCAGCGCTCTAGCTCTAATAGTTTAGGAGATAGAGCCATTTAAAGATCGACGAAGTTGTCCGATTTAAGACATGGCACGGATTTTTTGAAAACCACGGACCAAGCTCGAAATTTTATGGGAAATTCACTGGTGATATTCATTTTTCGATTAGAAACTTAGTTTTTAAGAAAATCGCAAAAGTATCGCCATTAGAGTCAATTTCTTCCTAGTAACTGTAGAATATTTCCATCTCATGCTCGTTCTGATTTTCGGAGAAACTTCGTTAAGACTCAGATTAAAGGCCAATATATATAATATTACGTGTGCAAATTTCAGCGCTGTAGCTGTAATAGTTTAGGAGATAGAGCCGTTTGAATTAATAATTGTCAGAGCTTGCAAATTGCGAAAAAACAATGCTTTTATTTTAAGGTTCCTGGAGGCCAGATTTCTCATCCGGAAATAAAAAACTTGACTTTTTCTTACACTACAAGAATTTAGAAATACACGCGTGTCTGTAGAATCCATATATGTTATATATTTTGTGAAAAATATTTATTATTCCGTGTGCAAATTTCAGCGCTCTAGCTCTAATAGTTTAGGAGATAGAGCCATTTAAAGATCGACGAAGTTGTCCGATTTAAGACATGGCACGTATTTTTTTGAAAACCACGGACCAAGCTCGAAATTTATGGGAAATTCACTGGTGATATTCATTTTTCGATTAGAAACTTAGTTTTTAAGAAAATCGCAAAAGTATCGCCATTACAGTCAATTTCTTCCTAGTAACTGTAGAATATTTCCATCTCATGCTCGTTCTGATTTTCGGAGAAACTTCGTTTGAGACTCAGATTAAAGGCCAATATATATAATATTACGTGTGCAAATTTCAGCGCTGTAGCTGTAATAGTTTAGGAGATAGAGCCGTTTGAATTAATAATTGTCAGAGCTTGCAAAATGCGAAAAAACAATGCTTTTATTTTAAGCTTCCTGGAGGCCAGATTTCTCATCCGGAAATAAAAAACTTGACTTTTTCTTACACAACAAGAATTTAGAAATACACGCGTGTCTGTAGAATCCATATATGTTATATAGTTTGTGAAAAATATTTATTATTCCGTGTGCAAATTTCAGCGCTCTAGCTCTAATAGTTTAGGAGATAGAGCCATTTAAAGATCGACGAAGTTGTCCGATTTAAGACATGGCACGGATTTTTTTGAAAACCACGGTCCAAGCTCGAAATTTTATGGGAAATTCACTGGTGATATTCATTTTTCGATTAGAAACGTGGTTTTTACGAAAATCGCAAAAGTATCGCCATTAGAGTCAATTTCTTCCTAGTAACTGTAGAATATTTCCATCTCATGCTCGTTCTGATTTTCGGAGAAACTTCGTTTAAGACTCAGATTAAAGGCCAATATATATAATATTACGTGTGCAAATTTCAGCGCTGTAGCTGTAATAGTTTAGGAGATAGAGCCGTTTGAATTAATAATTGTCAGAGCTTGCAAAATGCGAAAAAACAATGCTTTTATTCTAAGGTTCCTGGCGGCCAGATTTCTCATCCGGAAATAAAAAACTTGACTTTTTCTTACACTACAAGTATTTAGAAATACACGCGTGTCTGTAGAATCCATATATGTTATATAGTTTGTGAAAAATATATTTTTTTTTCCGTGTGCAAATTTCAGCGCTCTAGCTCTAATAGTTTAGGAGATAGAGCCATTTAAAGATCGACGAAGTTGTCCGATTTAAGACATGGCACGGATTTTTTGAAAACCACGGACCAAGCTCGAAATTTTATGGGAAATTCACTGGTGATATTCATTTTTCGATTAGAAACTCAGTTTTTAAGAAAATCGCAAAAGTATCGCCATTACAGTCAATTTCTTCCTAGTAACTGTAGAATATTTCCATCTCATGCTCGTTCTGATTTTCGGAGAAACTTCGTTTAAGACTCAGATTAAAGGCCAATATATATAATATTACGTGTGCAAATTTCAGCGCTGTAGCTGTAATATTTTAGGAGATAGATCCGTTTGAATTAATAATTGTCAGAGCTTGCAAAATGCGAAAAAACAATGCTTTTATTTTAAGGTTCCTGGAGGCCAGATTTCTCATCCGGAAATAAAAAACTTGACTTTTTCTTACACTACAAGAATTTAGAAATACACGCGTGTCTGTAGAATCCATATATGTTATATAGTTTGTGAAAAATATTTATTATTCCGTGTGCAAATTTCAGCGCTCTAGCTCTAATAGTTTAGGAGATAGAGCCATTTAAAGATCGACGAAGTTGTCCGATTTAAGACATGGCACGGATTTTTTTGAAAACCACGGACCAAGCTCGAAATTTTATGGGAAATTCACTGGTGATATTCATTTTTCGATTAGAAACTTAATTTTTAAGAAAATCGCAAAAGTATCGCCATTAGAGTCAATTTCTTCCTAGTAACTGTAGAATATTTCCATCTCATGCTCGTTCTGATTTTCGGAGAAACTTCGTTTAAGACTCAGATTAAAGGCCAATATATATAATATTACGTGTGCAAATTTCAGCGCTGTAGCTGTAATAGATTAGGAGATAGAGCCGTTTGAATTAATAATTGTCAGAGCTTGCAAAATGCGAAAAAACAATGCTTTTATTTTAAGGTTCCTGGAGGCCAGATTTCTCATCCGGAAATAAAAAACTTGACTTTTTCTTACACTACAAGAATTTAGAAATACACGCGTGTCTGTAGAATCCATATATGTTATATAGTTTGTGAAAAATATTTATTATTCCGTGTGCAAATTTCAGCGCTCTAGCTCTAATAGTTTAGGAGATAGAGCCATTTAAAGATCGACGAAGTTGTCCGATTTAAGACATGGCACGGATTTTTTTTGAAAACCACGGACGAAGCTCGAAATTTTATGGGAAATTCACTGGTGATATTCATTTTTCGATTAGAAACGTAGTTTTTAAGAAAATCGCAAAAGTATCGCCATTAGAGTCAATTTCTTCCTAGTAACTGTAGAATATTTCCATCTCATGCTCGTTCTGATTTTCGGAGAAACTTCGCTTAAGACTCAGATTAAAGGCCAATATATATAATATTACGTGTGCAAATTTCAGCGCTGTAGCTGTAATAGTTTAGGAGATAGAGCCGTTTGAATTAATAATTGTCAGAGCTTGCAAAATGCGAAAAAACTATGCATTTATTCTAAGGTTCCTGGGGGCCAGATTTCTCATCCGGAAATAAAAAACTTGACTTTTTCTTACACTACAAGTATTTAGAAATACACGCGTGTCTGTAGAATCCATATATGTTATATAGTTTGTGAAAAATATATTTTTTTTTCCGTGTGCAAATTTCAGCGCTCTAGCTCTAATAGTTTAGGAGATAGAGCCATTTAAAGATCGACGAAGTTGTCCGATTTAAGACATGGCACGGATTTTTTGAAAACCACGGACCAAGCTCGAAATTTTATGGGAAATTCACTGGTGATATTCATTTTTCGATTAGAAACTTAGTTTTTAAGAAAATCGCAAAAGTATCGCCATTAGAGTCAATTTCTTCCTAGTAACTGTAGAATATTTCCATCTCATGCTCGTTCTGATTTTCGGAGAAACTTCGTTTAAGACTCAGATTAAAGGCCAATATATATAATATTACGTGTGCAAATTTCAGCGCTGTAGCTGTAATAGTTTAGGAGATAGAGCCGTTTGAATTAATAATTGTCAGAGCTTGCAAATTGCGAAAAAACAATGCTTTTATTTTAAGGTTCCTGGAGGCCAGATTTCTCATCCGGAAATAAAAAACTTGACTTTTTCTTACACTACAAGAATTTAGAAATACACGCGTGTCTGTAGAATCCATATATGTTATATATTTTGTGAAAAATATTTATTATTCCGTGTGCAAATTTCAGCGCTCTAGCTCTAATAGTTTAGGAGATAGAGCCATTTAAAGATCGACGAAGTTGTCCGATTTAAGACATGGCACGTATTTTTTTGAAAACCACGGACCAAGCTCGAAATTTTATGGGAAATTCACTGGTGATATTCATTTTTCGATTAGAAACTTAGTTTTTAAGAAAATCGCAAAAGTATCGCCATTACAGTCAATTTCTTCCTAGTAACTGTAGAATATTTCCATCTCATGCTCGTTCTGATTTTCGGAGAAACTTCGTTTGAGACTCAGATTAAAGGCCAATATATATAATATTACGTGTGCAAATTTCAGCGCTGTAGCTGTAATAGTTTAGGAGATAGAGCCGTTTGAATTAATAATTGTCAGAGCTTGCAAAATGCGAAAAAACAATGCTTTTATTTTAAGCTTCCTGGAGGCCAGATTTCTCATCCGGAAATAAAAAACTTGACTTTTTCTTACACTACAAGAATTTAGAAATACACGCGTGTCTGTAGAATCCATATATGTTATATATTTTGTGAAAAATATTTATTATTCCGTGTGCAAATTTCAGCGCTCTAGCTCTAATAGTTTAGGAGATAGAGCCATTTAAAGATCGACGAAGTTGTCCGATTTAAGACATGGCACGTATTTTTTTGAAAACCACGGACCAAGCTCGAAATTTTATGGGAAATTCACTGGTGATATTCATTTTTCGATTAGAAACTTAGTTTTTAAGAAATCGCAAAAGTATCGCCATTACAGTCAATTTCTTCCTAGTAATTGTAGAATATTTCCATCTCATGCTCGTTCTGATTTTCGGAGGAACTTCGTTTGAGACTCAGATTAAAGGCCAATATATATAATATTACGTGTGCAAATTTCAGCGCTGTAGCTGTAATAGTTTAGGAGATAGAGCCGTTTGAATTAATAATTGTCAGAGCTTGCAAAATGCGAAAAAACAATGCTTTTATTTTAAGCTTCCTGGAGGCCAGATTTCTCATCCGGAAATAAAAAACTTGACTTTTTCTTACACAACAAGAATTTAGAAATACACGCGTGTCTGTAGAATCCATATATGTTATATAGTTTGTGAAAAATATTTATTATTCCGTGTGCAAATTTCAGCGCTCTAGCTCTAATAGTTTAGGAGATAGAGCCATTTAAAGATCGACGAAGTTGTCCGATTTAAGACATGGCACGGATTTTTTTGAAAACCACGGTCCAAGCTCGAAATTTTATGGGAAATTCACTGGTGATATTCATTTTTCGATTAGAAACGTAGTTTTTACGAAAATCGCAAAAGTATCGCCATTAGAGTCAATTTCTTCCTAGTAACTGTAGAATATTTCCATCTCATGCTCGTCTGATTTTCGGAGAGAACTTCGTTTAAGACTCAGATTAAAGGCCATATATAATAATATTACGTGTGCAAATTTCAGCGCTGTAGCTGTAATAGTTTAGGAGATAGAGCCGTTTGAATTAATAATTGTCAGAGCTTGCAAAATGCGAAAAAACAATGCATTTATTCTAAGGTTCCTGGGGGCCAGATTTCTCATCCGGAAATAAAAAACTTGACTTTTTCTTACACTACAAGAATTTAGAAATACACGCGTGTCTGTAGAATCCATATATTATATAGTTTGTGAAAAATATTTATTATTCCGTGTGCAAATTTCAGCGCTATAGCTCTAATAGTTTAGGAGATAGAGCCATTTAAAGATCGACAAAGTTGTCCGATTGAAGACATGGCACGGATTTTTTTGAAAACCACGGACCAAGCTCGAAATTTTATGGGAAATTCACTGGTGATATTCATTTTTCGATTAGAAACTTAGTTTTTAAGAAAATCGCAAAAGTATCGCCATTAGAGTCAATTTCTTCCTAGTAACTGTAGAATATTTCCATCTCATGCTCGTTCTGATTTTCGGAGAAACTTCGTTTAAGACTCAGATTAAAGGCCAATATATATAATATTACGTGTGCAAATTTCAGCGCTGTAGCTGTAATATTTTAGGAGATAGATCCGTTTGAATTAATAATTGTCAGAGCTTGCAAAATGCGAAAAAACAATGCTTTTATTTTAAGGTTCCTGGAGGCCAGATTTCTCATCCGGAAATAAAAAACTTGACTTTTTCTTACACTACAAGAATTTAGAAATACACGCGTGTCTGTAGAATCCATATATGTTATATAGTTTGTGAAAAATATTTATTATTCCGTGTGCAAATTTCAGCGCTCTAGCTCTAATAGTTTAGGAGATAGAGCCATTTAAAGATCGACGAAGTTGTCCGATTTAAGACATGGCACGGATTTTTTTGAAAACCACGGACCAAGCTCGAAATTTTATGGGAAATTCACTGGTGATATTCATTTTTCGATTAGAAACTTAATTTTTAAGAAAATCGCAAAAGTATCGCCATTAGAGTCAATTTCTTCCTAGTAACTGTAGAATATTTCCATCTCATGCTCGTTCTGATTTTCGGAGAAACTTCGTTTAAGACTCAGATTAAAGGCCAATATATATAATATTACGTGTGCAAATTTCAGCGCTGTAGCTGTAATAGTTTAGGAGATAGAGCCGTTTGAATTAATAATTGTCAGAGCTTGCAAATTGCGAAAAAACAATGCTTTTATTTTAAGGTTCCTGGAGGCCAGATTTCTCATCCGGAAATAAAAAACTTGACTTTTTCTTACACTACAAGAATTTAGAAATACACGCGTGTCTGTAGAATCCATATATGTTATATATTTTGTGAAAAATATTTATTATTCCGTGTGCAAATTTCAGCGCTCTAGCTCTAATAGTTTAGGAGATAGAGCCATTTAAAGATCGACGAAGTTGTCCGATTTAAGACATGGCACGTATTTTTTTGAAAACCACGGACCAAGCTCGAAATTTTATGGGAAATTCACTGGTGATATTCATTTTTCGATTAGAAACTTAGTTTTTAAGAAAATCGCAAAAGTATCGCCATTACAGTCAATTTCTTCCTAGTAACTGTAGAATATTTCCATCTCATGCTCGTTCTGATTTTCGGAGAAACTTCGTTTGAGACTCAGATTAAAGGCCAATATATATAATATTACGTGTGCAAATTTCAGCGCTGTAGCTGTAATAGTTTAGGAGATAGAGCCGTTTGAATTAATAATTGTCAGAGCTTGCAAAATGCGAAAAAACAATGCTTTTATTTTAAGCTTCCTGGAGGCCAGATTTCTCATCCGGAAATAAAAAACTTGACTTTTTCTTACACTACAAGAATTTAGAAATACACGCGTGTCTGTAGAATCCATATATGTTATATATTTTGTGAAAAATATTTATTATTCCGTGTGCAAATTTCAGCGCTCTAGCTCTAATAGTTTAGGAGATAGAGCCATTTAAAGATCGACGAAGTTGTCCGATTTAAGACATGGCACGTATTTTTTTGAAAACCACGGACCAAGCTCGAAATTTTATGGGAAATTCACTGGTGATATTCATTTTTCGATTAGAAACTTAGTTTTTAAGAAAATCGCAAAAGTATCGCCATTACAGTCAATTTCTTCCTAGTAACTGTAGAATATTTCCATCTCATGCTCGTTCTGATTTTCGGAGAAACTTCGTTTGAGACTCAGATTAAAGGCCAATATATATAATATTACGTGTGCAAATTTCAGCGCTGTAGCTGTAATAGTTTAGGAGATAGAGCCGTTTGAATTAATAATTGTCAGAGCTTGCAAAATGCGAAAAAACAATGCTTTTATTTTAAGCTTCCTGGAGGCCAGATTTCTCATCCGGAAATAAAAAACTTGACTTTTTCTTACACAACAAGAATTTAGAAATACACGCGTGTCTGTAGAATCCATATATGTTATATAGTTTGTGAAAAATATTTATTATTCCGTGTGCAAATTTCAGCGCTCTAGCTCTAATAGTTTAGGAGATAGAGCCATTTAAAGATCGACGAAGTTGTCCGATTTAAGACATGGCACGGATTTTTTTGAAAACCACGGTCCAAGCTCGAAATTTTATGGGAAATTCACTGGTGATATTCATTTTTCGATTAGAAACGTAGTTTTTACGAAAATCGCAAAAGTATCGCCATTAGAGTCAATTTCTTCCTAGTAACTGTAGAATATTTCCATCTCATGCTCGTTCTGATTTTCGGAGAAACTTCGTTTAAGACTCAGATTAAAGGCCAATATATATAATATTACGTGTGCAAATTTCAGCGCTGTAGCTGTAATAGTTTAGGAGATAGAGCCGTTTGAATTAATAATTGTCAGAGCTTGCAAAATGCGAAAAAACAATGCATGCTTTTATTTTAAGGTTCCTGGAGGCCAGATTTCTCATCCGGAAATAAAAAACTTGACTTTTTCTTACACTACAAGAATTTAGAAATACACGCGTGTCTGTAGAATCCATATATGTTATATAGTTTGTGAAAAATATTTATTATTCCGTGTGCAAATTTCAGCGCTCTAGCTCTAATAGTTTAGGAGATAGAGCCATTTAAAGATCGACGAAGTTGTCCAATTTAAGACATGGCACGGATTTTTTTGAAAACCACGGACCAAGCTCGAAATTTTATGGGAAATTCACTGGTGATATTCATTTTTCGATTAGAAACTTAGTTTTTAAGAAAATCGCAAAAGTATCGCCATTACAGTCAATTTCTTCCTAGTAACTGTCGAATATTTCCATCTCATGCTCGTTCTGATTTTCGGAGAAACTTCGTTTAAGACTCAGATTAAAGGCCAATATATATAATATTACGTGTGCAAATTTCAGCGCTGTAGCTGTAACAGTTTAGGAGATAGAGCCGTTTGAATTAATAATTGTCAGAGCTTGCAAAATGCGAAAAAACAATGCTTTTATTTTAAGGTTCCTGAAGGCCAGATTTCTCATCCGGAAATAAAAAACTTGACTTTTTCTTACACTACAAGAATTTAGAAATACACGCGTGTCTGTAGAATCCATATATGTTATATAGTTTGTGAAAAATATTTATTTTTCCGTGTGCAAATTTCAGCGCTCTAGCTCTAATAGTTTAGGAGATAGAGCCATTTAAAGATCGACGAAGTTGTCCGATTTAAGACATGGCACGGATTTTTTTGAAAACCACGCACCAAGCTCGAAATTTTATGGGAAATTCACTGGTGATATTCATTTTTCGATTAGAAACTTAGTTTTTAAGAAAATCGCAAAAGTATCGCCATTACAGTCAATTTCTTCCTAGTAACTGTGGAATATTTCCATCTCATGCTCGTTCTGATTTCGGAGAAACTTCGTTGAAGACTCAGATTAAAGGCCAATATATATAATATTACGTGTGCAAATTTCAGCGCTGTAGCTGTAATAGTTTAGGAGATAGAACCTTTTGAATTAATAATTGTCAGAGATTGCAAAATGCGAAAAAACAATGCTTTTATTTTAAGGTTCCTCGGGGCCAGATTTCTCATCCGGAAATAAAAAACTTGACTTTTTCTTACACTACAAGAATTTAGAAATACTCGCGTGTCTGTAGAATCCATATATGTTATATAGTTTGTGAAAAATATTTATTATTCCGTGTGCAAATTTCAGCGCTCTAGCTCTAATAGTTTAGGAGATAGAGCCATTTAAAGATCGACGAAGTCCGATTTAAGACATGGCACGGATTTTTTTGAAAACCACGGACCAAGCTCGAAATTTTATGGGAAATTCACTGGTGATTTTCATTTTTCGATTAGAAAATTAGTTTTTAAGGAAATCGCAAAAGTATCGCCATTAGAGTCAATTTCTTCCTAGTAACTGTAGAATATTTCCATCTCATGCTCGTTCTGATTTTCGGAGAAACTTCGTTTAAGACTCAGATTAAAGGCCAATATATATAATATTACGTGTGCAAATTTCAGCGCTGTAGCTGTAATAGTTTAGGAGATAGAGCCGTTTGAATTAATAATTGTCAGAGCTTGCAAAATGCGAAAAAACAATGCTTTTATTTTAAGGTTCCTGGGGGCCAGATTTCTCATCCGGAAATGAAAAACTTGACTTTTTCTTACACTACAAGAATTTAGAAATACTCGCGTGTCTGTAGAATCCATATATGTTATATAGTTTGTGAAAAATATTTATTATTCCGTGTGCAAATTTCAGCGCTCTAGCTCTAATAGTTTAGGAGATAGAGCCATTTAAAGATCGACGAAGTTGTCCGATTTAAGACATGGCACGGATTTTTTTGAAAACCACGGACCAAGCTCGATATTTTATGGGAAATTCACTGGTGATATTCTTTTTTCGATTAGAAACTTAGTTTTTAAGAAAATCGCAAAAGTATCGCCATTAGAGTCAATTTCTTCCTAGGAACTGTAGAATATTTCCATCTCATGCTCGTTCTGATTTTCGGAGAAACTTCGTTTAAGACTCAGATTAAAGGCCAATATATATAATATTAGGTGTGCAAATTTCAGCGCTGTAGCTGTAATAGTTTACGAGATAGAGCCGTTTGAATTAATAATTGTCAGAGCTTGCAAAATGCGAAAAAACAATGCTTTTATTTTAAGGTTCCTGGGGGCCAGATTTCTCATCCGGAAATAAAAAACTTGACTTTTTCTTACACTACAAGAATTTAGAAATACACGCGTGTCTGTAGAATCCATCTATGTTATATAGTTTGTGAAAAATATTTATTATTCCGTGTGCAAATTTCAGCGCTCTAGCTCTAATAGTTTAGGAGATAGAGCCATTTAAAGATCGACGAAGTTGTCCGATTTAAGACATGGCACGGATTTTTTTGAAAACCACGGACCAAGCTCGAAATTTTATGGGAAATTCACTGGTGATATTCATATTTCGATTAGATACTTAATTTTTATGAAAATCGGAAAAGTATCGACATAACAGTCAATTTCTTCCTAGTAACTGTAGAATATTTCCATTTCACGCTCGTTCTGATTTTCGGAGAAACTTCGTTTAAGTCTCAGATTAAAGGCCAAAATATATAATATTACGTGTGCAAATTTCAGCGCTGTAGCTGTAATAGTTTAGGAGATAGAGCCGTTTGAATTAATAATTGTCAGAGCTTGCAAAATGCGAAAAAACAATGCTTTTATTTTAAGGTTCCTGGAGGCCAGATTTCTCATCCGGAAATAAAAAACTTGACTTTTTCTTACACTACAAGAATTTAGAAATACACGCGTGTCTGTAGAATCCATATATGTTATATAGTTTGTGAAAAATATTTATTTTTCCGTGTGCAAATTTCAGCGCTCTAGCTCTAATAGTTTAGGAGATAGAGCCATTTAAAGATCGACGAAGTTGTCCGATTTAAGACATGGCACGGATTTTTTTGAAAACCACGCACCAAGCTCGAAATTTTATGGGAAATTCACTGGTGATATTCATTTTTCGATTAGAAACTTAGTTTTTAAGAAAATCGCAAAAGTATCGCCATTAGAGTCAATTTCTTCCTAGGAACTGTAGAATATTTCCATCTCATGCTCGTTCTGATTTTCGGAGAAACTTCGTTTAAGACTCAGATTAAAGGCCAATATATATAATATTACGTGTGCAAATTTCAGCGCTGTAGCTGTAATAGTTTAGGAGATAGAGCCGTTTGAATTAATAATTGTCAGAGCTTGCAAAATGCGAAAAAACAATGCTTTTATTTTAAGGTTCCTGGAGGCCAGATTTCTCATCCGGAAATAAAAAACTTGACTTTTTCTTACACTACAAGAATTTAGAAATACACGCGTGTCTGTAGAATCCATATATGTTATATAGTTTGTGAAAAATATTTATTTTTCCGTGTGCAAATTTCAGCGCTCTAGCTCTAATAGTTTAGGAGATAGAGCCATTTAAAGATCGACGAAGTTGTCCGATTTAAGACATGGCACGGATTTTTTTGAAAACCACGCACCAAGCTCGAAATTTTATGGGAAATTCACTGGTGATATTCATTTTTCGATTAGAAACTTAGTTTTTAAGAAAATCGCAAAAGTATCGCCATTACAGTCAATTTCTTCCTAGTAACTGTAGAATATTTCCATCTCATGCTCGTTCTGATTTTCGGAGAAACTTCGTTTAAGACTCAGATTAAAGGCCAATATATATAATATTACGTGTGCAAATTTCAGCGCTGTAGCTGTAATAGTTTAGGAGGTAGAGCCGTTTGAATTAATAATTGTCAGAGATTGCAAAATGCGAAAAAACAATGCTTTTATTTTAAGGTTCCTCGGGGCCAGATTTCTCATCCGGAAATAAAAAACTTGACTTTTTCTTACACTACAAGAATTTAGAAATACACGCGTGTCCATAGAATCGATATATGTTATATAGTCTGTGAAAAGTATTTATTATTCCGTGTGCAAATTTCAGCGCTCTAGCTCTAATAGTTTAGGAGATAGAGCCATTTAATTATCGACGAAGTTGTCCGATTTAAGTCATGGCACGGATTTTTTTGAAAACCACGCACCAAGCTCGAAATTTTATGGGAAATTCACTGGTGATATTCATTTTTCGATTAGAAACTTAGTTTTTAAGAAAATCGCAAAAGTATCGCCATTAGAGTCAATTTCTTCCTAGGAATTGTAGAATATTTCCATCTCATGCTCGTTCTGATTTTCGGAGAAACTTCGTTTAAGACTCAGATTAAAGGCCAATATATATAATATTACGTGTGCAAATTTCAGCGCTGTAGCTGTAATAGTTTAGGAGATAGAGCCGTTTGAATTAATAATTGTCAGAGCTTGCAAAATGCGAAAAAACAATGCTTTTATTTTAAGGTTCCTGGGGGCCAGATTTCTCATCCGGAAATGAAAAACTTGACTTTTTCTTACACTACAAGAATTTAGAAATACTCGCGTGTCTGTAGAATCCATATATGTTATATAGTTTGTGAAAAATATTTATTATTCCGTGTGCAAATTTCAGCGCTCTAGCTCTAATAGTTTAGGAGATAGAGCCATTTAAAGATCGACGAAGTTGTCCGATTTAAGACATGGCACGGATTTTTTTGAAAACCACGGACCAAGCTCGATATTTTATGGGAAATTCACTGGTGATATTCTTTTTTCGATTAGAAACTTAGTTTTTAAGAAAATCGCAAAAGTATCGCCATTAGAGTCAATTTCTTCCTAGGAACTGTAGAATATTTCCATCTCATGCTCGTTCTGATTTTCGGAGAAACTTCGTTTAAGACTCAGATTAAAGGCCAATATATATAATATTAGGTGTGCAAATTTCAGCGCTGTAGCTGTAATAGTTTACGAGATAGAGCCGTTTGAATTAATAATTGTCAGAGCTTGCAAAATGCGAAAAAACAATGCTTTTATTTTAAGGTTCCTGGGGGCCAGATTTCTCATCCGGAAATAAAAAACTTGACTTTTTCTTACACTACAAGAATTTAGAAATACACGCGTGTCTGTAGAATCCATCTATGTTATATAGTTTGTGAAAAATATTTATTATTCCGTGTGCAAATTTCAGCGCTCTAGCTCTAATAGTTTAGGAGATAGAGCCATTTAAAGATCGACGAAGTTGTCCGATTTAAGACATGGCACGGATTTTTTTGAAAACCACGGCCCAAGCTCGAAATTTTATGGGAAATTCACTGGTGATATTCATATTTCGATTAGAAACTTAATTTTTAAGAAAATCGGAAAAGTATCGACATTACAGTCAATTTCTTCCTAGTAACTGTAGAATATTTCCATCTCACGCTCGTTCTGATTTTCGGAGAAACTTCGTTTAAGTCTCAGATTAAAGGCCAATATATATAATATTACGTGTGCAAATTTCAGCGCTGTAGCTGTAATAGTTTAGGAGATAGAGCCGTTTGAATTAATAATTGTCAGAGCTTGCAAAATGCGAAAAAACAATGCTTTTATTTTAAGGTTCCTGGAGGCCAGATTTCTCATCCGGAAATAAAAAACTTGACTTTTTCTTACACTACAAGAATTTAGAAATACACGCGTGTCTGTAGAATCCATATATGTTATATAGTTTGTGAAAAATATTTATTATTCCGTGTGCAAATTTCCGCGCTCTAGCTCTAATAGTTTAGGAGATAGAGCCATTTAAAGATCGACGAAGTTGTCCGATTTAAGACATGGCACGGATTTTTTTGAAAACCACGGACCAAGCGCGAAATTTTATGGGAAATTCACGGGTGATATTCTTTTTTCGATTAGAAACTTAGTTTTTAAGAAAATCGCAAAGGTATCGCCATTAGAGTCAATTTCTTGCTAGTAACTGTAGAATATTTCCATCTCATGCTCGTTCTGATTTTCGGAGAAACTTCTTTTAAGACTCAGATTAAAGGCCAATATATATAATATTACGTGTGCAAATTTCAGCGCTGTAGCTGTAATAGTTTAGGAGATAGAGCCGTTTGAATTAATAATTGTCAGAGCTTGCAAAATGCGAAAAAACAATGCTTTTATTTTAAGGTTCCTGGAGGCCAGATTTCTCATCCGGAAATAAAAAACTTGACTTTTTCTTACACTACAAGAATTTAGAAATACACGCGTGTCTGTAGAATCCATATATGTTATATAGTTTGTGAAAAATATTTATTATTCCGTGTGCAAATTTCAGCGCTCTAGCTCTAATAGTTTAGGAGATAGAGCCATTTAAAGATCGACGAAGTTGTCCGATTTAAGACATGGCACGGATTTTTTTGAAAACCACGGACCAAGCTCGAAATTTTATGGGAAATTCACTGGTGATATTCATTTTTCGATTAGAAACTTAGTTTTTAAGAAAATCGCAAAAGTATCGCCATTACAGTCAATTTCTTCCTAGTAACTGTAGAATATTTCCATCTCATGCTCGTTCTGATTTTCGGAGAAACTTCGTTTAAGACTCAGATTAAAGGCCAATATATATAATATTACGTGTGCAAATTTCAGCGCTGTAGCTGTAATAGTTTAGGAGATAGAGCCGTTTGAATTAATAATTGTCAGAGATTGCAAAATGCGAAAAAACAATGCTTTTATTTTAAGGTTCCTCGGGGCCAGATTTCTCATCCGGAAATAAAAAACTTGACTTTTTCTTACACTACAAGAATTTAGAAATACACGCGTGTCCATAGAATCGATATATGTTATATAGTCTGTGAAAAATATTTATTATTCCGTGTGCAAATTTCAGCGCTCTAGCTCTAATAGTTTAGGAGATAGAGCCATTTAATTATCGACGAAGTTGTCCGATTTAAGTCATGGCACGGATTTTTTTGAAAACCACGCACCAAGCTCGAAATTTTATGGGAAATTCACTGGTGATATTCATTTTTCGATTAGAAACTTAGTTTTTAAGAAAATCGCAAAAGTATCGCCATTAGAGTCAATTTCTTCCTAGGAATTGTAGAATATTTCCATCTCATGCTCGTTCTGATTTTCGGAGAAACTTCGTTTAAGACTCAGATTAAAGGTCAATATATATAATATTACGTGTGCAAATTTCAGCGCTGTAGCTGTAATAGTTTAGGAGATAGAGCCGTTTGAATTAATAATTGTCAGAGCTTGCAAAATGCGAAAAAACAATGCTTTTATTTTAAGGTTCCTGGGGGCCAGATTTCTCATCCGGAAATGAAAAACTTGACTTTTTCTTACACTACAAGAATTTAGAAATACTCGCGTGTCTGTAGAATCCATATATGTTATATAGTTTGTGAAAAATATTTATTATTCCGTGTGCAAATTTCAGCGCTCTACCTCTAATAGTTTAGGAGATAGAGCCATTTAAAGATCGACGAAGTTGTCCGATTTAAGACATGGCACGGATTTTTTGAAAACCACGGACCAAGCTCGAAATCTTATGGGAAATTCACTGGTGATATTTATATTTCGATTAGAAACTTAATTTTTAAGAAAATCGGAAAAGTATCGACATTACAGTCAATTTCTTCCTAGTAACTGTAGAATATTTCCATCTCACGCTCGTTCTGATTTTCGGAGAAACTTCGTTTAAGTCTCAGATTAAAGGCCAATATATATAATATTACGTGTGCAAATTTCAGCGCTGTAGCTGTAATAGTTTAGGAGATAGAGCCGTTTGAATTAATAATTGTCAGAGCTTGCAAAATGCGAAAAAACAATGCTTTTATTTTAAGGTTCCTGGAGGCCAGATTTCTCATCCGGAAATAAAAAACTTGACTTTTTCTTACACTACAAGAATTTAGAAATACACGCGTGTCTGTAGAATCCATATATGTTATATAGTTTGTGAAAAATATTTATTATTCCGTGTGCAAATTTCAGCGCTCTAGCTCTAATAGTTTAGGAGATAGAGCCATTTAAAGATCGACGAAGTTGTCCGATTTAAGACATGGCACGGATTTTTTTGAAAACCACGGACCAAGCGCGAAATTTTATGGGAAATTCACGGGTGATATTCTTTTTTCGATTAGAAACTTAGTTTTTAAGAAAATCGCAAAGGTATCGCCATTAGAGTCAATTTCTTGCTAGTAACTGTAGAATATTTCCATCTCATGCTCGTTCTGATTTTCGGAGAAACTTCTTTTAAGACTCAGATTAAAGGCCAATATATATAATATTACGTGTGCAAATTTCAGCGCTGTAGCTGTAATAGTTTAGGAGATAGAGCCGTTTGAATTAATAATTGTCAGAGCTTGCAAAATGCGAAAAAACAATGCTTTTATTTTAAGGTTCCTGGAGGCCAGATTTCTCATCCGGAAATAAAAAACTTGACTTTTTCTTACACTACAAGAATTTAGAAATACACGCGTGTCTGTAGAATCCATATATGTTATATAGTTTGTGAAAAATATTTATTTTTCCGTGTGCAAATTTCAGCGCTCTAGCTCTAATAGTTTAGGAGATAGAGCCATTTAAAGATCGACGAAGTTGTCCGATTTAAGACATGGCACGGATTTTTTTGAAAACCACGCACCAAGCTCGAAATTTTATGGGAAATTCACTGGTGATATTCATTTTTCGATTAGAAACTTAGTTTTTAAGAAAATCGCAAAAGTATCGCCATTACAGTCAATTTCTTCCTAGTAACTGTAGAATATTTCCATCTCGTGCTCGTTCTGATTTTCTGAGAAACTTCGTTTAAGACTCAGATTAAAGGCCAATATATATAATATTACGTGTGCAAATTTCAGCGCTGTAGCTGTAATAGTTTAGGAGATAGAGCCGTTTGAATTAATAATTGTCAGAGATTGCAAAATGCGAAAAAACAATGCTTTTATTTTAAGGTTCCTCGGGGCCAGATTTCTCATCCGGAAATAAAAAACTTGACTTTTTCTTACACTACAAGAATTTAGAAATACACGCGTGTCTGTAGAATCGATATATGTTATATAGTCTGTGAAAAATATTTATTATTCCGTGTGCAAATTTCAGCGCTCTAGCTCTAATAGTTTAGGAGATAGAGCCATTTAAATATCGACGAAGTTGTCCGATTTAAGTCATGGCACGGATTTTTTTGAAAACCACGCACCAAGCTCGAAATTTTATGGGAAATTCACTGGTGATATTCATTTTTCGATTAGAAACTTAGTTTTTAAGAAAATCGCAAAAGTATCGCCATTAGAGTCAATTTCTTCCTAGGAACTGTAGAATATTTCCATCTCATGCTCGTTCTGATTTTCGGAGAAACTTCGTTTAAGACTCAGATTAAAGGCCAATATATATAATATTACGTGTGCAAATTTCAGCGCTGTAGCTGTAATAGTTTAGGAGATAGAGCCGTTTGAATTAATAATTGTCAGAGCTTGCAAAATGCGAAAAAACAATGCTTTTATTTTAAGGTTCCTGGAGGCAAATTTTCTCATCCGGAAATAAAAAACTTGACTTTTTCTTACACTACAAGAATTTAGAAATACTCGCGTGTCTGTAGAATCCATATATGTTATATAGTTTGTGAAAAATATTTATTATTCCGTGTGCAAATTTCAGCGCTCTAGCTCTAATAGTTTAGGAGATAGAGCCATTTAAAGATCGACGAAGTCCGATTTTAAACATGGCACGGATTTTTTTGAAAACCACGGACCAAGCTCGAAATTTTATGGGAAATTCACTGGTGATTTTCATTTTTCGATTAGAAAATTAGTTTTTAAGAAAATCGCAAAAGTATCGCCATTAGAGTCAATTTCTTCCTAGGAATTGTAGAATATTTCCATCTCATGCTCGTTCTGATTTTCGGAGAAACTTCGTTTAAGACTCAGATTAAAGGCCAATATATATAATATTACGTGTGCAAATTTCAGCGCTGTAGCTGTAATAGTTTACGAGATAGAGCCGTTTGAATTAATAATTGTCAGAACTTGCAAAATGCGAAAAAACAATGCTTTTATTTTATGGTTCCTGGGGGCCAGATTTCTCATCCGGAAATAAAAAACTTGACTTTTTCTTACACTACAAGAATTTAGAAATACACGCGTGTCTGTAGAATCCATCTATGTTATATAGTTTGTGAAAAATATTTATTATTCCGTGTGCAAATTTCAGCGCTCTAGCTCTAATAGTTTAGGAGATAGAGCCATTTAAAGATCGACGAAGTTGTCTGATTTAAGACATGGCACGGATTTTTTTGAAAACCACGGACCAAGTTCGAAATTTTATGGGAAATTCACTGGTGATATTCATATTTCGATTAGAAACTTAGTTTTTAAGAAAATCGGTAAAGTATCGCCATTACAGTCAATTTCTTCCTAGTAACTGTAGAATATTTCCATCTCATGCTCGTTCTGATTTTCGGAGAAACTTCGTTTAAGACTCAGATTAAAGGCCAATATATATAATATTACGTGTGCAAATTTCAGCGCTGTAGCTGTAATAGTTTAGGAGATAGAGCCGTTTGAATTAATAATTGTTAGAGCTTGCAAAATGCGAAAAAACAATGCTTTTATTTTAAGGTTCCTGGAGGCCAGATTTCTCATCCGGAAATAAAAAACTTCACGAATTACACTACAAGAATTTAGAAATACACGCGTGTCCGTAGAATCCATATATGTTATATAGTTTGTGAAAAATATTTATTATTCCGTGTGCAAATTTCAGCGCTCTAGCTCTAATAGTTTAGGAGATAGAGCCATTTAAAGATCGACGAAGTTGTCCGATTTAAGACATGGCACGGATTTTTTTGAAAACCACGGACCAAGCTCGAAATTTTATGGGAAATTCACTGGTGATATTCATTTTTCGATTAGAAACTTAGTTTTTAAGAAAATCGCAAAAGTATCGCCATTAGAGTCAATTTCTTCCTAGTAACTGTAGAATATTTCCATCTCATGCTCGTTCTGATTTTCGGAGAAACTTCGTTTATGACTCAGATTAAAGGCCAATATATATAATATTACGTGTGCAAATTTCAGCGCTGTAGCTGTAATAGTTTAGGAGATAGAGCCTTTTGAATTAATAATTGTCAGAGCTTGCAAAATGCGAAAAAACAATGCTTTTATTTTAAGGTTCCTGGAGGCCAGATTTCTCATCCGGAAATAAAAAACTTGACTTTTTCTTACACTACAAGAATTTAGAAATACACGCGTGTCTGTAGAATCCATATATGTTATATAGTTTGTGAAAAATATTTATTATTCCGTGTGCAAATTTCAGCGCTCTAGCTCTAATAGTTTAGGAGATAGAGCCATTTAAAGATCGACGAAGTTGTCCGATTTAAGACATGGCACGGATTTTTTGAAAACCACGCACCAAGCTCGAAATTTTATGGGAAATTCACTGGTGATATTCATTTTTCGATTAGAAACTTAGTTTTAAGAAAATCGCAAAAGTATCGCCATTAGAGTCAATTTCTTCCTAGTAACTGTAGAATATTTCCATCTCATGCTCGTTCTGATTTTCGGAGAAACTTCGTTTAAGACTCAGATTAAAGGCCAATATATATAATATTACGTGTGCAAATTTCAGCGCTGTAGCTGTAATAGTTTAGGAGATAGAGCCGTTTGAATTAATAATTGTCAGAGATTGCAAAATGCGAAAAAACAATGCTTTTATTTTAAGGTTCCTGGAGGCCAGATTTCTCATCCGGAAATAAAAAACTTGACTTTTTCTTACACTACAAGAATTTAGAAATACACGCGTGTCTGTAGAATCCATATATGTTATATAGTTTGTGAAAAATATTTATTATTCCGTGTGCAAATTTCAGCGCTCTAGCTCTAATAGTTTAGGAGATAGAGCCATCTAAAGATCGACGAAGTTGTCCGATTTAAGACATGGCACGGATTTTTTTGAAAACCACGGACCAAGCTCGAAAACTTATGGGAAATTCACTGGTGATATTCATTTTTCGATTAGAAACTTAGTTTTTAAGAAAATCGCAAAAGTATCGCCATTACAGTCAATTTCTTCCTAGTAACTGTAGAATATTTCCATCTCATGCTCGTTCTGATTTTCGGAGAAACTTCGTTTAAGACTCAGATTAAAGGCCAATATATATAATATTACGTGTGCAAATTTCAGCGCTGTAGCTGTAATAGTTTAGGAGATAGAGCCGTTTGAATTAATAATTGTCAGAGCTTGCAAAATGCGAAAAAACAATGCTTTTATTTTAAGGTTCCTAGGGCCAGATTTCTCATCCGGAAATAAAAAACTTGACTTTTTCTTACACTACAAGAATTTAGAAATACACGCGTGTCTGTAGAATCCATATAAGTTATATAGTTTGTGAAAAATATTTATTATTCCGTGTGCAAATTTCAGCGCTCTAGCTCTAATAGTTTAGGAGATAGAGCCATTTAAAGATCGACGAAGTTGTCCGATTTAAGACATGGCACGGATTTTTTTGAAAACCACGCACCAAGCTCGAAATTTTATGGGAAATTCACTGGTGATATTTATTTTTCGATTAGAAACTTAGTTTTTAAGAAAATCGCAAAAGTATCGCCATTAGAGTCAATTTCTTCCTAGGAACTGTAGAATATTTCCATCTCATGCTCGTTCTGATTTTCGGAGAAACTTCGTTTAAGACTCAGATTAAAGGCCAATATATATAATATTACGTGTGCAAATTTCAGCGCTGTAGCTGTAATAGTTTAGGAGATAGAGCCGTTTGAATTAATAATTGTCAGAGCTTGCAAAATGCGAAAAAACAATGCTTTTATTTTAAGGTTCCTGGGGGCCAGATTTCTCATCCGGAAATAAAAAACTTGACTTTTTCTTACACTACAAGAATTTAGAAATACTCGCGTGTCTGTAGAATCCATATGTGTTATATAGTTTGTGAAAAATATTTATTATTCCGTGTGCAAATTTCAGCGATCTAGCTCTAATAGTTTAGGAGATAGAGCCATTTAAAGATCGACGAAGTTGTCCGATTTTAGACATGGCACGGATTTTTTTGAAAACCACGGACCAAGCTCGAAATTTTATGGGAAATTCACTGGTGATATTCATTTTTCGATTAGAAACTTAGTTTTTAAGAAAATCGCAAAAGTATCGCCATTAGAGTCAATTTCTTCCTAGGAACTGTAGAATATTTCCATCTCATGCTCGTTCTGATTTTCGGAGAAACTTCGTTTAAGACTCAGATTAAAGGCCAATATATATAATATTACGTGTGCAAATTTCAGCGCTGTAGCTGTAATACTTTAGGAGATAGAGCCGTTTGAATTAATAATTGTCAGAGCTTGCAAAATGCGAAAAAACAATGCTTTTATTTTAAGGTTCCTGGAGGCAAGATTTCTCATCCGGAAATAAAAAACTTGACTTTTTCTTACACTACAAGAATTTAGAAATACACGCGTGTCTGTAGAATCCATATATGTTATATAGTTTGTGAAAAATATTTATTATTCCGTGTGCAAATTTCAGCGCTCTAGCTCTAATAGTTTAGGAGATAGAGCCATTTAAAGATCGACGAAGTTGTCCGATTTAAGACATGGCACGGATTTTTTTGAAAACCACGGACCAAGCTCGAAATTTTATGGGAAATTCACTGGTGATATTCATTTTTCGATTAGAAACTTAGTTTTTAAGAAAATCGCAAAAGTATCGCCATTAGAGTCAATTTCTTCCTAGGAACAGTAGAATATTTCCATCTCATGCTCGTTCTGATTTTCGGAGAAACTTCGTTTAAGACTCAGATTAAAGGCCAATATATATAATATTACGTGTGCAAATTTCAGCGCTGTAGCTGTAATAGTTTAGGAGATAGAGCCGTTTGAATTAATAATTGTCAGAGCTTGCAAAATGCGAAAAAACAATGCTTTTATTTTAAGGTTCCTGGAGGCCAGATTTCTCATCCGGAAATAAAAAACTTGACTTTTTCTTACACTACAAGAATTTAGAAATACACGCGTGTCTGTAGAATCCATATATGTTATATAGTTTGTGAAAAATATTTATTATTCCGTGTGCAAATTTCAGCGCTCTAGCTCTAATAGTTTAGGAGATAGAGCCATTTAAAGATCGACGAAGTTGTCCGATTTAAGACATGGCTCGGATTTTTTTGAAAACCACGGACCAAGCTCGAAATTTTATGGGAAATTCACTGGTGATATTCATTTTTCGATTAGAAACTTAGTTTTTAAGAAAATCGCAAAAGTATCGCCATTAGAGTCAATTTCTTCCTAGGAATTGTAGAATATTTCCATCTCATGCTCGTTCTGATTTTCGGAGAAACTTCGTTTAAGACTCAGATTAAAGGCCAATATATATAATATTACGTGTGCAAATTTCAGCGCTGTAGCTGTAATAGTTTAGGAGATAGAGCCGATTGAATTAATAATTGTCAGAGCTTGCAAAATGCGAAAAAACAATGCTTTTATTTTAAGGTTCCTGGAGGCCAGATTTCTCATCCGGAAATAAAAAACTTGACTTTTTCTTACACTACAAGAATTTAGAAATACACGCGTGTCTGTAGAATCCATATATGTTATATAGTTTGCGAAAAATATTTATTATTCCGTGTGCAAATTTCAGCGCTCTAGCTCTAATAGTTTAGGAGATAGAGCCATTTAAAGATCGACGAAGTTGTCCGATTTAAGACATGGCACGTATTCTTTTGAAAACCACGGACCAAGCTCGAAATTTTATGGGAAATTCACTGGTGATATTCATTTTTCGATTAGACACTTAGTTTTTAAGAAAATCGCAAAAGTATCGCCATTACAGTCAATTTCTTCCTAGTAACTGTAGAATATTTCCATCTCATGCTCGTTCTGATTTTCGGAGAAACTTCGTTTAAGACTCAGATTAAAGGCCAATATATATAATATTACGTGTGCAAATTTCAGCGCTGTAGCTGTAATAGTTTAGGAGATAGAGCCGTTTGAATTAATAATTGTCAGAGCTTGCAAAATGCGAAAAAACAATGCTTTTATTTTAAGGTTCCTAGGGGCCAGATTTCTCATCCGGAAATAAAAAACTTGACTTTTTCTTACACTACAAGAATTTAGAAATACACGCGTGTCTGTAGAATCCATATATGTTATATAGTTTGTGAAAAATATTTATTATTCCGTGTGCAAATTTCAGCGCTCTAGCTCTAATAGTTTAGGAGATAGAGCCATTTAAAGATCGACGAAGTTGTCCGATTTAAGACATGGCACGGATTTTTTGAAAACCACGCACCAAGCTCGAAATTTTATGGGAAATTCACTGGTGATATTTATTTTTCGATTAGAAACTTAGTTTTTAAGAAAATCGCAAAAGTATCGCCATTAGAGTCAATTTCTTCCTAGGAACTGTAGAATATTGCCATCTCATGCTCGTTCTGATTTTCGGAGAAACTTCGTTTAAGACTCAGATTAAAGGCCAATATATATAATATTACGTGTGCAAATTTCAGCGCTGTAGCTGTAATAGTTTAGGAGATAGAGCCGTTTGAATTAATAATTGTCAGAGCTTGCAAAATGCGAAAAAACAATGCTTTTATTTTAAGGTTCCTGGGGGCCAGATTTCTCATCCGGAAATAAAAAACTTGACTTTTTCTTACACTACAAGAATTTAGAAATACTCGCGTGTCTGTAGAATCCATATGTGTTATATAGTTTGTGAAAAATATTTATTATTCCGTGTGCAAATTTCAGCGATCTAGCTCTAATAGTTTAGGAGATAGAGCCATTTAAAGATCGACGAAGTTGTCCGATTTAAGACATGGCACGGATTTTTTTGAAAACCACGGACCAAGCTCGAAATTTTATGGGAAATTCACTGGTGATATTCATTTTTCGATTAGAAACTTAGTTTTTAAGAAAATCGCAAAAGTATCGCCATTAGAGTCAATTTCTTCCTAGGAACTGTAGAATATTTCCATCTCATGCTCGTTCTGATTTTCGGAGAAACTTCGTTTAAGACTCAGATTAAAGGCCAATATATATAATATTACGTGTGCAAATTTCAGCGCTGTAGCTGTAATACTTTAGGAGATAGAGCCGTTTGAATTAATAATTGTCAGAGCTTGCAAAATGCGAAAAAACAATGCTTTTATTTTAAGGTTCCTGGAGGCAAGATTTCTCATCCGGAAATAAAAAACTTGACTTTTTCTTACACTACAAGAATTTAGAAATACACGCGTGTCTGTAGAATCCATATATGTTATATAGTTTGTGAAAAATATTTATTATTCCGTGTGCAAATTTCAGCGCTCTAGCTCTAATAGTTTAGGAGATAGAGCCATTTAAAGATCGACGAAGTTGTCCGATTTAAGACATGGCACGGATTTTTTTGAAAACCACGGACCAAGCTCGAAAATTTATGGAAATTCACTGGTGATATTCATTTTTCGATTAGAAACTTAGTTTTTAAGAAAATCGCAAAAGTATCGCCATTAGAGTCAATTTCTTCCTAGGAACAGTAGAATATTTCCATCTCATGCTCGTTCTGATTTTCGGAGAAACTTCGTTTAAGACTCAGATTAAAGGCCAATATATATAATATTACGTGTGCAAATTTCAGCGCTGTAGCTGTAATAGTTTAGGAGATAGAGCCGTTTGAATTAATAATTGTCAGAGCTTGCAAAATGCGAAAAAACAATGCTTTTATTTTAAGGTTCCTGGAGGCCAGATTTCTCATCCGGAAATAAAAAACTTGACTTTTTCTTACACTACAAGAATTTAGAAATACACGCGTGTCTGTAGAATCCATATATGTTATATAGTTTGTGAAAAATATTTATTATTCCGTGTGCAAATTTCAGCGCTCTAGCTCTAATAGTTTAGGAGATAGAGCCATTTAAAGATCGACGAAGTTGTCCGATTTAAGATATGGCTCGGATTTTTTTGAAAACCACGGACCAAGCTCGAAATTTTATGGGAAATTCACTGGTGATATTCATTTTTCGATTAGAAACTTAGTTTTTAAGAAAATCGCAAAAGTATCGCCATTACAGTCAATTTCTTCCTAGTAACTGTAGAATATTTCCATCTCATGCTCGTTCTGATTTTCGGAGAAACTTCGTTTAAGACTCAGATTAAAGGCCAATATATATAATATTACGTGTGCAAATTTCAGCGCTGTAGCTGTAATAGTTTAGGAGATAGAGCCGATTGAATTAATAATTGTCAGAGCTTGCAAAATGCGAAAAAACAATGCTTTTATTTTAAGGTTCCTGGAGGCCAGATTTCTCATCCGGAAATAAAAAACTTGACTTTTTCTTACACTACAAGAATTTAGAAATACACGCGTGTCTGTAGAATCCATATATGTTATATAGTTTGCAAAAAATATTTATTATTCCGTGTGCAAATTTCAGCGCTCTAGCTCTAATAGTTTAGGAGATAGAGCCATTTAAAGATCGACGAAGTTGTCCGATTTAAGACATGGCACGGATTTTTTTGAAAACCACGGACCAAGCTCGAAATTTTATGGGAAATTCACTGGTGATATTCATTTTTCGATTAGAAACGTAGTTTTTAAAAAATCGCAAAAGTATCGCCATTAGAGTCAATTTCTTCCTAGTAACTGTAGAATATTTCCATCTCATGCTCGTTCTGATTTTCGGAGAAAGTTCTTTTAAGACTCAGATTAAAGGCCAATATATATAATATTACGTGTGCAAATTTCAGCGCTGTAGCTGTAATCGTTTAGGAGATAGAGCCGTTTGAATTAATAATTGTCAGAGCTTGCAAAATGCGAAAAAACAATGCTTTTATTTTAAGGTTCCTGGAGGCCAGATTTCTCATCCGGAAATAAAACTTGACTTTTTCTTACACTACAAGAATTTAGAAATACACGCGTGTCTGTAGAATCCATATATGTTATATAGTTTGTGAAAAATATTTATTATTCCGTGTGCAAATTTCAGCGCTCTAGCTCTAATAGTTTAGGGGATAGAGCCATTTAAAGATCGACGAAGTTGTCCGATTTAAGACATGGCACGTATTCTTTTGAAAACCACGGACCAAGCTCGAAATTTTATGGGAAATTCACTGGTGATATTCATTTTTCGATTAGAAACATAGTTTTTAAGAAAATCGCAAAAGTATCGCCATTACAGTCAATATTCTTCCTAGTAACTGTAGAATATTTCCATCTCATGCTCGTTCTGATTTTCGGAGAAACTTCGTTTAAGACTCAGATTAAAGGCCAATATATATAATATTACGTGTGCAAATTTCAGCGCTGTAGCTGTAATAGTTTAGGAGATAGAGCCGTTTGAATTAATAATTGTCAGAGCTTGCAAAATGCGAAAAAACAATGCTTTTATTTTAAGGTTCCTGGAGGCAAGATTTCTCATCCGGAAATAAAAAACTTGACTTTTTCTTACACTACAAGAATTTAGAAATACACGCGTGCCTGTAGAATCCATATATGTTATATAGTTTGTGAAAAATATTTATTATTCCGTGTGCAAATTTCAGCGCTCTAGCTCTAATAGTTTAGGAGATAGAGCCATTTAAAGATCGACGAAGTTGTCCGATTTAAGACATGGCACGGATTTTTTTGAAAACCACGGACCAAGCTCGAAAATTTATGAGAAATACACTGGTGATATTCATTTTTCGATTAGAAACTTAGTTTTTAAGAAAATCGCAAAAGTATCGCCATTAGAGTCAATTTCTTCCTAGGAACAGTAGAATATTTCCATCTCATGCTCGTTCTGATTTTCGGAGAAACTTCGTTTAAGACTCAGATTAAAGGCCAATATATATAATATTACGTGTGCAAATTTCAGCGCTGTAGCTGTAATAGTTTAGGAGATAGAGCCGTTTGAATTAATAATTGTCAGAGCTTGCAAAATGCGAAAAAACAATGCTTTTATTTTAAGGTTCCTGGAGGCCAGATTTCTCATCCGGAAATAAAAAACTTGACTTTTTCTTACACTACAAGAATTTAGAAATACACGCGTGTCTGTAGAATCCATATATGTTATATAGTTTGTGAAAAATATTTATTATTCCGTGTGCAAATTTCAGCGCTCTAGCTCTAATAGTTTAGGAGATAGAGCCATATAAAGATCGACGAAGTTGTCCGATTTAAGACATGGCTCGGATTTTTTTGAAAACCACGGACCAAGCTCGAAATTTTATGGGAAATTCACTGGTGATATTCATTTTTCGATTAGAAACTTAGTTTTTAAGAAAATCGCAAAAGTATCGCCATTACAGTCAATTTCTTCCTAGTAACTGTAGAATATTTCATTCTCATGCTCGTTCTGATTTTCGGAGAAAGTTCTTTTAAGACTCAGATTAAAGGCCAATATATATAATATTACGTGTGCAAATTTCAGCGCTGTAGCTGTAATCGTTTAGGAGATAGAGCCGTTTGAATTAATAATTGTCAGAGCTTGCAAAATGCGAAAAAACAATGCTTTTATTTTAAGGTTCCTGGAGGCCAGATTTCTCATCCGGAAATAAAACTTGACTTTTTCTTACACTACAAGAATTTAGAAATACACGCGTGTCTGTAGAATCCATATATGTTATATAGTTTGTGAAAAATATTTATTATTCCGTGTGCAAATTTCAGCGCTCTAGCTCTAATAGTTTAGGGGATAGAGCCATTTAAAGATCGACGAAGTTGTCCGATTTAAGACATGGCACGTATTCTTTTGAAAACCACGGACCAAGCTCGAAATTTTATGGGAAATTCACTGGTGATATTCATTTTTCGATTAGAAACATAGTTTTTAAGAAAATCGCAAAAGTATCGCCATTACAGTCAATATTCTTCCTAGTAACTGTAGAATATTTCCATCTCATGCTCGTTCTGATTTTCGGAGAAACTTCGTTTAAGACTCAGATTAAAGGCCAATATATATAATATTACGTGTGCAAATTTCAGCGCTGTAGCTGTAATAGTTTAGGAGATAGAGCCGTTTGAATTAATAATTGTCAGAGCTTGCAAAATGCGAAAAAACAATGCTTTTATTTTAAGGTTCCTGGAGGCAAGATTTCTCATCCGGAAATAAAAAACTTGACTTTTTCTTACACTACAAGAATTTAGAAATACACGCGTGCCTGTAGAATCCATATATGTTATATAGTTTGTGAAAAATATTTATTATTCCGTGTGCAAATTTCAGCGCTCTAGCTCTAATAGTTTAGGAGATAGAGCCATTTAAAGATCGACGAAGTTGTCCGATTTAAGACATGGCACGGATTTTTTGAAAACCACGGACCAAGCTCGAAAATTTATGAGAAATACACTGGTGATATTCATTTTTCGATTAGAAACTTAGTTTTTAAGAAAATCGCAAAAGTATCGCCATTAGAGTCAATTTCTTCCTAGGAACAGTAGAATATTTCCATCTCATGCTCGTTCTGATTTTCGGAGAAACTTCGTTTAAGACTCAGATTAAAGGCCAATATATATAATATTACGTGTGCAAATTTCAGCGCTGTAGCTGTAATAGTTTAGGAGATAGAGCCGTTTGAATTAATAATTGTCAGAGCTTGCAAAATGCGAAAAAACAATGCTTTTATTTTAAGGTTCCTGGAGGCCAGATTTCTCATCCGGAAATAAAAAACTTGACTTTTTCTTACACTACAAGAATTTAGAAATACACGCGTGTCTGTAGAATCCATATATGTTATATAGTTTGTGAAAAATATTTATTATTCCGTGTGCAAATTTCAGCGCTCTAGCTCTAATAGTTTAGGAGATAGAGCCATATAAAGATCGACGAAGTTGTCCGATTTAAGACATGGCTCGGATTTTTTTGAAAACCACGGACCAAGCTCGAAATTTTATGGGAAATTCACTGGTGATATTCATTTTTCGATTAGAAACTTAGTTTTTAAGAAAATCGCAAAAGTATCGCCATTACAGTCAATTTCTTCCTAGTAACTGTAGAATATTTCATTCTCATGCTCGTTCTGATTTTCGGAGAAACGTCGTTTAAGACTCAGATTAAAGGCCAATATATATAATATTACGTGTGCAAATTTCAGCGCTGTAGCTGTAATAGTTTAGGAGATAGAGCCGATTGAATTAATAATTGTCAGAGCTTGCAAAATGCGAAAAAACAATGCTTTTATTTTAAGGTTCCTGGAGGCCAGATTTCTCATCCGGAAATAAAAAACTTGACTTTTTCTTACACTACAAGAATTTAGAAATACACGCGTGTCTGTAGAATCCATATATGTTATATAGTTTGCGAAAAATATTTATTATTCCGTGTGCAAATTTCAGCGCTCTAGCTCTAATAGTTTAGGAGATAGAGCCATTTAAAGATCGACGAAGTTGTCCGATTTAAGACATGGCACGGATTTTTTTGAAAACCACGGACCAAGCTCGAAATTTTATGGGAAATTCACTGGTGATATTCATTTTTCGATTAGAAACGTAGTTTTTAAAAAATCGCAAAAGTATCGCCATTAGAGTCAATTTCTTCCTAGTAACTGTAGAATATTTCCATCTCATGCTCGTTCTGATTTTCGGAGAAACTTCTTTTAAGACTCAGATTAAAGGCCAATATATATAATATTACGTGTGCAAATTTCAGCGCTGTAGCTGTAATCGTTTAGGAGATAGAGCCGTTTGAATTAATAATTGTCAGAGCTTGCAAAATGCGAAAAAACAATGCTTTTATTTTAAGGTTCCTGGAGGCCAGATTTCTCATCCGGAAATAAATCTTGAGTTTTTCTTACACTACAAGAATTTAGAAATACACGCGTGTCTGTAGAATCCATATATGTTATATAGTTTGTGAAAAATATTTATTATTCCGTGTGCAAATTTCAGCGCTCTAGCTCTAATAGTTTAGGGGATAGAGCCATTTAAAGATCGACGAAGTTGTCCGATTTAAGACATGGCACGTATTCTTTTGAAAACCACGGACCAAGCTCGAAATTTTATGGGAAATTCACTGGTGATATTCATTTTTCGATTAGAAACTTAGTTTTTAAGAAAATCGCAAAAGTATCGCCATTACAGTCAATATTCTTCCTAGTAACTGTAGAATATTTCCATCTCATGCTCGTTCTGATTTTCGGAGAAACTTCGTTTAAGACTCAGATTAAAGGCCAATATATATAATATTACGTGTGCAAATTTCAGCGCTGTAGCTGTAATAGTTTAGGAGATAGAGCCGATTGAATTAATAATTGTCAGAGTTTGCAAAATGCGAAAAAACAATGCTTTTATTTTAAGGTTCCTGGGTGCCAGATTTCTCATCCGGAAATAAAAAAACTTGACTTTTTCTTACACTACAAGAATTTAGAAATACACGCGTGTCTGTAGAATCCATATATGTTATATAGTTCGTGAAAAATATTTATTATTCCGTGTGCAAATTTCAGCGCTCTAGCTCTAGTAGTTTAGAAGATAGAGCCATTTAAAGATCGACGAAGTTGTCCGATTTAAGACATGGCACGGATTTTTTTGAAAACCACGGACCAAGCTCGAAATTTTATGGGAAATTCACTGGTGATATTCATTTTTCGATTAGAAACTTAGTTTTTAAGAAAATCGCAAAAGTATCGCCATTACAGTCAATTTCTTCCTAGTAACTGTAGAATATTTCCATCTCATGCTCGTTCTGATTTTCGGAGAAACTTCGTTTAAGACTCAGATTAAAGGCCAATATATATAATATTACGTGTGCAAATTTCAGCGCTGTAGCTGTAATAGTTTAGGAGATAGAGCCGTTTGAATAAATAATTGTCAGAGCTTGCAAAATGCGAAAAAACAATGCTTTTATTTTAAGGTTCCTGGAGGCCAGATTTCTCATCCGGAAATAAAAAACTTGACTTTTTCTTACACTACAAGAATTTAGAAATACACGCGTGTCTGTAGAATCCATATATGTTATATAGTTTGTGAAAAATATTTATTATTCCGTGTGCAAATTTCAGCGCTCAAGCTCTAATAGTTTAGGAGATAGAGCCATTTAAAGATCGACGAAGTTGTCCGATTTAAGACATGGCACGGATTTTTTGAAAACCACGGACCAAGCTCGAAATTTTATGGGAAATTCACTGGTGATATTCATTTTTCGATTAGAAACTTAGTTTTAAGGAAAATCGCAAAAGTATCGCCATTAGAGTCAATTTCTTCCTAGTAACTGTAGAATATTTCCATCTCATGCTCGTTCTGATTTTCGGAGAAACTTCTTTTAAGACTCAGATTAAAGGCCAATATATATAATATTACGTGTGCAAATTTCAGCGCTGTAGCTGTAATAGTTTAGGAGATAGAGCCGTTTGAATTAATAATTGTCAGAGCTTGCAAAATGCGAAAAAACAATGCTTTTATTTTAAGGTTCCTGGAGGCCAGATTTCTCATCCGGAAATAAAACTTGACTTTTTCTTACACTACAAGAATTTAGAAATACACGCGTGTCTGTAGAATTCATATATGTTATATAGTTTGTGAAAAATATTTATTATTCCGTGTGCAAATTTCAGCGCTATAGCTCTAATAGTTTAGGGGATAGAGCCATTTAAAGATCGACGAAGTTGTCCGATTTAAGACATGGCACGTATTCTTTTGAAAACCACGGACCAAGCTCGAAATTTTATGGGAAATTCACTGGTGATATTCATTTTTCGATTAGAAACTTAGTTTTTAAGAAAATCGCAAAAGTATCGCCATTAGAGTCAATTTCTTCCTAGTAACTGTAGAATATTTCCATCTCATGCTCGTTCTGATTTTCGGAGAAACTTCGTTTAAGACTCAGATTAAAGGCCAATATATATAATATTACGTGTGCAAATTTCAGCGCTGTAGCTGTAATAGTTTAGGAGATAGAGCCGTTTGAATTAATAATTGTCAGAGCTTGCAAAATGCGAAAAAACAATGCTTTTATTTTAATGTTCCTGGAGGCCAGATTTCTCATCCGGAAATAAAAAACTTGACTTTTTCTTACACTACAAGAATTTAGAAATACACGCGTGTCTGTAGAATCCATATATGTTATATAGTTTGTGAAAAATATTTATTATTCCGTGTGCAAATTTCAGCGCTCAAGCTCTAATAGTTTAGGAGATAGAGCCATTTAAAGATCGACGAAGTTGTCCGATTTAAGACATGGCACGGATTTTTTTGAAAACCACGGACCAAGCTCGAAATTTTATGGGAAATTCACTGGTGATATTCATTTTTCGATTAGAAACTTAGTTTTTAAGAAAATCGCAAAAGTATCGCCATTAGAGTCAATTTCTTCCTAGTAACTGTAGAATATTTCCATCTCATGCTCGTTCTGATTTTCGGAGAAACTTCTTTTAAGACTCAGATTAAAGGCCAATATATATAATATTACGTGTGCAAATTTCAGCGCTGTAGCTGTAATAGTTTAGGAGATAGAGCCGATTGAATTAATAATTGTCAGAGCTTGCAAAATGCGAAAAAACAATGCTTTTATTTTAAGGTTCCTGGAGGCCAGATTTCTCATCCGGAAATAAAACTTGACTTTTTCTTACACTACAAGAATTTAGAAATACACGCGTGTCTGTAGAATTCATATATGTTATATAGTTTGTGAAAAATATTTATTATTCCGTGTGCAAATTTCAGCGCTCTAGCTCTAATAGTTTAGGGGATAGAGCCATTTAAAGATCGACGAAGTTGTCCGATTTAAGACATGGCACGTATTCTTTTGAAAACCACGGACCAAGCTCGAAATTTTATGGGAAATTCACTGGTGATATTCATTTTTCGATTAGAAACTTAGTTTTTAAGAAAATCGCAAAAGTATCGCCATTACAGTCAATTTCTTCCTAGTAACTGTAGAATATTTCCATCTCATGCTCGTTCTGATTTTCGGAGAAACTTCGTTTAAGACTCAGATTAAAGGCCAATATATATAATATTACGTGTGCAAATTTCAGCGCTGTAGCTGTAATAGTTTAGGAGATAGAGCCGTTTGAATTAATAATTGTCAGAGCTTGCAAAATGCGAAAAAACAATGCTTTTATTTTAAGGTACCTGGAGGCCAGATTTCTCATCCGGAAATAAAAAACTTGACTTTTTCTTACACTACAAGAATTTAGAAATACACGCGTGTCTGTAGAATCCATATATGTTATATAGTTTGTGAAAAATATTTATTATTCCGTGTGCAAATTTCAGCGCTCTAGCTCTAATAGTTTAGGAGATAGAGCCATTTAAAGATCGACGAAGTTGTCCGATTTAAGACATGGCACGGATTTTTTTGAAAACCACGGACCAAGCTCGAAATTTTATGGGAAATTCACTGGTGATATTCATTTTTCGATTAGAAACTTAGTTTTTAAGAAAATCGCAAAAGTATCGCCATTAGAGTCAATTTCTTCCTAGTAACTGTAGAATATTTCCATCTCATGCTCGTTCTGATTTTCGGAGAAACTTCTTTTAAGACTCAGATTAAAGGCCAATATATATAATATTACGTGTGCAAATTTCAGCGCTGTAGCTGTAATAGTTTAGGAGATAGAGCCGTTTGAATTAATAATTGTCAGAGCTTGCAAAATGCGAAAAAACAATGCTTTTATTTTAAGGTTCCTGGAGGCCAGATTTCTCATCCGGAAATAAAACTTGACTTTTTCTTACACTACAAGAATTTACAAATACACGCGTGTCTGTAGAATTCATATATGTTATATAGTTTGTGAAAAATATTTATTATTCCGTGTGCAAATTTCAGCGCTCTAGCTCTAATAGTTTAGGGGATAGAGCCATTTAAAGATCGACGAAGTTGTCCGATTTAAGACATGGCACGTATTCTTTTGAAAACCACGGACCAAGCTCGAAATTTTATGGGAAATTCACTGGTGATATTCATTTTTCGATTAGAAACTTAGTTTTTAAGAAAATCGCAAAAGTATCGCCATTACAGTCAATATTCTTCCTAGTAACTGTAGAATATTTCCAGCTCATGCTCGTTCTGATTTTCGGAGAAACTTCGTTTAAGACTCAGATTAAAGGCCAATATATATAATATTACGTGTGCAAATTTCAGCGCTGTAGCTGTAATAGTTTAGGAGATAGAGCCGATTGAATTAATAATTGTCAGAGCTTGCAAAATGCGAAAAAACAATGCTTTTATTTTAAGGTTCCTGGGGGCCAGATTTCTCATCCGGAAATAAAAAAAACTTGACTTTTTCTTACACTACAAGAATTTAGAAATACACGCGTGTCTGTAGAATCCATATATGTTATATAGTTCGTGAAAAATATTTATTATCCCGTGTGCAAATTTCAGCGCTCTAGCTCTAGTAGTTTAGAAGATAGAGCCATTTAAAGATCGACGAAGTTGTCCGATTTAAGACATGGCACGGATTTTTTTGAAAACCACGGACCAAGCTCGAAATTTTATGGGAAATTCACTGGTGATATTCATTTTTCGATTAGAAACTTAGTTTTTAAGAAAATCGCAAAAGTATCGCCATTACAGTCAATTTCTTCCTAGTAACTGTAGAATATTTCCATCTCATGCTCGTTCTGATTTTCGGAGAAACTTCGTTTAAGACTCAGATTAAAGGCCAATATATATAATATTACGTGTGCAAATTTCAGCGCTGTAGTTGTAATAGTTTAGGAGATAGAGCCGTTTGAATTAATAATTGTCAGAGCTTGCAAAATGCGAAAAAACAATGCTTTTATTTTAAGGTTCCTGGAGGCCAGATTTCTCATCCGGAAATAAAAAACTTGACTTTTTCTTACACTACAAGAATTTAGAAATACACGCGTGTCTGTAGAATCCATATATGTTATATAGTTTGTGAAAAATATTTATTATTCCGTGTGCAAATTTCAGCGCTCAAGCTCTAATAGTTTAGGAGATAGAGCCATTTAAAGATCGACGAAGTTGTCCGATTTAAGACATGGCACGGATTTTTTTATAAACCACGGACCAAGCTCGAAATTTTATGGGAAATTCACTGGTGATATTCATTTTTCGATTAGAAACTTAGTTTTTAATAAAATCGCAAAAGTATCGCCATTAGAGTCAATTTCTTCCTAGTAACTGTAGAATATTTCCATCTCATGCTCGTTCTGATTTTCGGAGAAACTTCGTTTAAGACTCAGATTAAAGGCCAATATATATAATATTACGAGTGCAAATTTCAGCGCTGTAGCTGTAATAGTTTAGGAGATAGAGCCGTTTGAATTAATAATTGTCAGAGCTTGCAAAATGTGAAAAAACAATGCTTTTATTTTAAGGTTCCTGGGGGCCAAATTTCTCATCCGGAAATAAAAAAACTTGACTTCTTCTTACACTACAAACGTAGGCGCGAGGCGCGCGGTGCGGTGCACGTAGGCGCGCGGTGCACGTAGGCGCGCGGTACACGTAGGCGCGCGGTGCACGTAGGCGCGCGGTGCACGTAGGCGCGCGGTGCACGTAGGCGCGCGGTGCACGTAGGCGCGCGGTGCACGTAGGCCCGCGGTGCACGTAGGCGCGCGGTGCACGTAGGCGCGCGGTGCACGTAGGCCGCGGTGCACGTAGGCGCGCGGTGCACGTAAACGCGCGGTGCACGTAGGCCGCGGTGCAGGTAGGCGCGCGGTGCACGTAGGCCGCGGTGCACGTAGGCGCGCGGTGCACGTAGGCGCGCGGTGCACGTAGGCCGCGGTGCACGGAGGCGCGCGGTGCACGTAGGCGCGCGGTGCACGTAGGCGCGCGGTGCACGTAGGCGCGCGGTGCACGTAGGCGCGCGGTGCACGTAGGCTGCGGTGCACGTAGGCGCGCGGTGCACGTAGGCCGCGGTGCACGTAGGCGCGCGGTGCACGTAGGCGCGCGGTGCACGTAGGCGCGCGGTGCACGTAGGCGCGCGGTGCACGTAGGCGCGCGGTGCACGTAGGCCGTTGTGCACGTAGGCGCGCGGTGCACGTAGGCGCGCGGTGCACGTAGGCCGCGGTGCACGTAGGCGCGCGGTGCACGTAAACGCGCGGTGCACGTAAGCCGCGGTGCACGTAGGCGCGCGGTGCACGTAGGCCGCGGTGCACATAGGCGCGCGGTGCACGTAGGCCGCGGTGTACGTAGGCCCGCGGTGCACGTAAGCGCGCGGTGCACGTAAGCGCGCGGTGCACGTAGGCGCGCGGTGCACGTAGGCGCGCGGTGCACGTAGGCGCGCGGTGCACGTAGGCGCGCGGTGCACGTAGGCGCGCGGTGCACGTAGGCGCGCGGTGCACGTAGGCGCGCGGTGCACGTAGGCGCGAGGCGCGCGGTGCACGTAGGCGCGCGGTGCACGTAGGCACGCGGTGCACGTAGGCGCGCGGGGCACGTAGGCGCGCGGTGCACGTAGGCGCGCGGTGCACGTAGGCGCGCGGTGCACGTAGGCGCGCGGTGCACGTAGGTGCGCGGTGCACGTAGGCGCGCGGTGCACGTAGGCGCGCGGTGCACGTAGGCGCGCGGTGCACGTAGGCGCGCGGTGCACGTAGGCGCGCGTTGCACGTAGGCGCGCGGTGCACGTAGGCGCGAGGCGCGCGGTGCACGTAGGCGTGCGGTGCACGTAGGCGCGCGGTGCACGTAGGCGCGCGGTGCACGTAGGCGCGCGGTGCACGTAGGCCGCGGTGCACGTAGGCGCGCGGTGCACGTAAACGCGCGGTGCACGTAGGCCGCGGTGCACGTAGGCGCGCGGTGCACGTAGGCCGCGGTGCACGTAGGCGCGCGGTGCACGTAGGCGCGCGGTGCACGTAGGCCGCGGTGCACGTAGGCGCGCGGTGCACGTAGGCCGCGGTGCACGTAGGCGCGCGGTGCACGTAGGCCGCGGTGTAGGTAGGCGCGCGGTGCACGTAGGCGCGCGGTGCACGTAGGCACGCGGTGCACGTAAGCACGCGGTGCACGTAGGCACGCGGTGCACGTAGGCACGCGGTGCACGTAGGCACGCGGTGCACGTAGGCGCGCGGTGCACGTAGGCACGCGGTGCACGTAGGCACGCGGTGCACGTAGGCGCGCGGTGCACGTAGGCGCGCGGTGCACGTAGGCGCGCGGTGCACGTAGGCGCGCGGTGCACGTAGGCGCGCGGTGCACGTAGGCGCGCGGTGCACGTAGGCGCGCGGTGCACGTAGGCGCGCGGTGCACGTAGGCGCGCGGTGCACGTAGGCGCGCGGTGCACGTAGGCGCGCGGTTCACGTAGGCGCGCGGTGCACGTAGGCGCGCGGTGCACGTAGGCGCGAGGCGCGCGGTGCACGTAGGCGCGCGGTGCACGTAGGCGCGCGGTGCACGTAGGCGCACGGTGCACGTAGGCGCGCGGTGCACGTAGGCCGCGGTGCACGTAGGCGCGCGGTGCACGTAAACGCGCGGTGCACGTAAGCCGCGGTGCACGTAGGCGCGCGGTGCACGTAGGCCGCGGTGCACGTAGGCGCGCGGTGCACGTAGGCCGCGGTGTACGTAGGCCCGCGGTGCACGTAAGCGCGCGGTGCACGTAAGCGCGCGGTGCACGTAGGCGCGCGGTGCACGTAGGCGCGCGGTGCACGTAGGCGCGCGGTGCACGTAGGCGCGCGGTGCACGTAGGCGCGCGGTGCACGTAGGCGCGCGGTGCACGTAGGCGCGCGGTGCACGTAGGCGCGAGGCGCGCGGTGCACGTAGGCGCGCGATGCACGTAGGCACGCGGTGCACGTAGGCGCGCGGTGCACGTAGGCGCGCGGTGCACGTAGGCGCGCGGTGCACGTAGGCGCGCGGTGCACGTAGGCGCGCGGTGCACGTAGGCGCGCGGTGCACGTAGGCTCGCGGTGCACGTAGGCGCGCGGTGCACGTAGGCGCGCGGTGCACGTAGGCGCGCGGTGCACGTAGGCGCGCGGTGCACGGAGGCGCGCGGTGCACGTAGGCGCGAGGCGCGCGGTGCACGTAGGCGCGCGGTGCACGTAGGCGCGCGGTGCACGTAGGCGCGCGGTGCACGTAGGCGCGCGGTGCACGTAGGCGCGCGGTGCACGTAGGCCGCGGTGTACGTAGGCGCGCGGTGCACGTAGGCGCGCGGTGCACGTAGGCGCGCGGTGCACGTAGGCGCGCGGTGCACGTAGGCGCGCGGTGCACGTAGGCGCGCGGTGCACGTAGGCGCGCGGTGCACGTAGGCGCGCGGTGCACGTAGGCGCGCGGTGCACGTAGGCGCGAGGCGCGCGGTGCACGTAGGCGCGCGGTGCACGTAGGCGCGCGGTGCACGTAGGCGCGCGGTGCACGTAGGCGCGCGGTGCACGTAGGCGCGCGGTGCACGTAGGCGCGCGGTGCACGTAGGCCGCGGTGCACGTAGGCGCGCGGTGCACGTAGGCCGCGGTGCACGTAGGCGCGCGGTGCACGTAGGCCGCGGTGTACGTAGGCGCGCGGTGCACGTAGGCGCGCGGTGCACGTAGGCACGATGTGCACGTAGGCACGCGGTGCACGTAGGCACGCAGTGCACGTAGGCACGCGGTGCACGTAGGCACGCGGTGCACGTAGGCACGCGGTGCACGTAGGCACGTGGTGCACGTAGGCACGCGGTGCACGTAGGCGCGCGGTGCACGTAGGCGCGCGGTGCACGTAGGCGCGCGGTGCACGTAGACGCGCGGTGCACGTAGGCGCGCGGTGCACGTAGGCCGCGGTGCACGTAGGCGCGCGGTGCACGTAGGCCGCGGTGCACGTAGGCGCGCGGTGCACGTAGGCGCGCGGTGCACGTAGGCCGCGGTGCACGTAGGCGCGCGGTGCACGTAAACGCGCGGTGCACGTAAGCCGCGGTGCACGTAGGCGCGCGGTGCACGTAGGCCGCGGTGCACATAGGCGCGCGGTGCACGTAGGCCGCGGTGTACGTAGGCCCGCGGTGCACGTAAGCGCGCGGTGCACGTAAGCGCGCGGTGCACGTAGGCGCGCGGTGCACGTAGGCGCGCGGTGCACGTAGGCGCGCGGTGCACGTAGGCGCGCGGTGCACGTAGGCGCGCGGTGCACGTAGGCGCGCGGTGCACGTAGGCGCGCGGTGCACGTAGGCGCGCGGTGCACGTAGGCGCGTGGTGCACGTAGGCGCGCGGTGCACGTAGGCGCGAGGCGCGCGGTGCACGTAGGCGCGCGGTGCACGTAGGCGCGCGGTGCACGTAGGCGCGCGGTGCACGTAGGCGCGCGGTGCACGTAGGCCGCGGTGCACGTAGGCGCGCGGTGCACGTAAACGCGCGGTGCACGTAGGCCGCGGTGCACGTAGGCGCGCGGTGCACGTAGGCCGCGGTGCACGTAGGCGCGCGGTGCACGTAGGCGCGCGGTGCACGTAGGCCGCGGTGCACGTAGGCGCGCGGTGCACGTAGGCCGCGGTGCACGTAGGCGCGCGGTGCACGTAGGCCGCGGTGTACGTAGGCGCGCGGTGCACGTAGGCGCGCGGTGCACGTAGGCACGCGGTGCACGTAGGCACGCGGTGCACGTAGGCACGCGGTGCACGTAGGCACGCGGTGCACGTAGGCACGCGGTGCACGTAGGCGCGCGGTGCACGTAGGCACGCGGTGCACGTAGGCACGCGGTGCACGTAGGCGCGCGGTGCACGTAGGCGCGCGGTGCACGTAGGCGCGCGGTGCACGTAGGCGCGCGGTGCACGTAGGCGCGCGGTGCACGTAGGCGCGCGGTGCACGTAGGCGCGCGGTGCACGTAGGCGCGCGGTGCACGTAGGCGCGCGGTGCACGTAGGCGCGCGGTGCACGTAGGCGCGCGGTTCACGTAGGCGCGCGGTGCACGTAGGCGCGCGGTGCACGTAGGCGCGAGGCGCGCGGTGCACGTAGGCGCGCGGTGCACGTAGGCGCGCGGTGCACGTAGGCGCACGGTGCACGTAGGCGCGCGGTGCACGTAGGCCGCGGTGCACGTAGGCGCGCGGTGCACGTAAACGCGCGGTGCACGTAAGCCGCGGTGCACGTAGGCGCGCGGTGCACGTAGGCCGCGGTGCACGTAGGCGCGCGGTGCACGTAGGCCGCGGTGTACGTAGGCCCGCGGTGCACGTAAGCGCGCGGTGCACGTAAGCGCGCGGTGCACGTAGGCGCGCGGTGCACGTAGGCGCGCGGTGCACGTAGGCGCGCGGTGCACGTAGGCGCGCGGTGCACGTAGGCGCGCGGTGCACGTAGGCGCGCGGTGCACGTAGGCGCGCGGTGCACGTAGGCGCGAGGCGCGCGGTGCACGTAGGCGCGCGATGCACGTAGGCACGCGGTGCACGTAGGCGCGCGGTGCACGTAGGCGCGCGGTGCACGTAGGCGCGCGGTGCACGTAGGCGCGCGGTGCACGTAGGCGCGCGGTGCACGTAGGCGCGCGGTGCACGTAGGCTCGCGGTGCACGTAGGCGCGCGGTGCACGTAGGCGCGCGGTTGCACGTAGGCGCGCGGTTGCACGTAGGCGCGCGGTGCACGGAGGCGCGCGGTGCACGTAGGCGCGAGGCGCGCGGTGCACGTAGGCGCGCGGTGCACGTAGGCGCGCGGTGCACGTAGGCGCGCGGTGCACGTAGGCGCGCGGTGCACGTAGGCGCGCGGTGCACGTAGGCCGCGGTGTACGTAGGCGCGCGGTGCACGTAGGCGCGCGGTGCACGTAGGCGCGCGGTGCACGTAGGCGCGCGGTGCACGTAGGCGCGCGGTGCACGTAGGCGCGCGGTGCACGTAGGCGCGCGGTGCACGTAGGCGCGCGGTGCACGTAGGCGCGCGGTGCACGTAGGCGCGAGGCGCGCGGTGCACGTAGGCGCGCGGTGCACGTAGGCCGCGGTGCACGTAGGCGCGCGGTGCACGTAGGCCGCGGTGTACGTAGGCGCGCGGTGCACGTAGGCGCGCGGTGCACGTAGGCACGCGGTGCACGTAGGCACGCGGTGCACGTAGGCACGCAGTGCACGTAGGCACGCGGTGCACGTAGGCACGCGGTGCACGTAGGCACGCGGTGCACGTAGGCACGTGGTGCACGTAGGCACGCGGTGCACGTAGGCGCGCGGTGCACGTAGGCGCGCGGTGCACGTAGGCGCGCGGTGCACGTAGACGCGCGGTGCACGTAGGCGCGCGGTGCACGTAGGCGCGCGGTGCACGTAGGCGCGCGGTGCACGTAGGCGCGAGGCGCGCGGTGCACGTAGGCGCGCGGTGCACGTAGGCGCGCGGTGCACGTAGGCGCGCGGTGCACGTAGGCGCGCGGTGCACGTAGGCGCGCGGTGCACGTAGGCGCGCGGTGCACGTAGGCCGCGGTGCACGTAGGCGCGCGGTGCACGTAAACGCGCGGTGCACGTAGGCCGCGGTGCACGTAGGCGCGCGGTGCACGTAGGCCGCGGTGCACGTAGGCGCGCGGTGCACGTAGGCGCGCGGTGCACGTAGGCGCGCGGTGCACGTAGGCGCGCGGTGCACGTAGGCGCGCGGTGCACGTAGGCGCGCGGTGCACGTAGGCGCGCGGTGCAAGTAGGCGCGCGGTGCACGTAATCGCGCGGTGCACGTAGGCGCGCGGTGCACGTAGGCGCGCGGTGCACGTAGGCGCGCGGTGCACGTAGGCGCGCGGTGCACGTAGGCGCGCGGTGCACGTAGGCGCGCGGTGCACGTAGGCGCGCGGTGCACGTAGGCGCGCGGTGCACGTAGGCGCGCGGTGCACGTAGGCGAGCGGTGCACGTAGGCGCGCGATGCACGTAGGCGCGCGGTGCACGTATGCGCGCGGTGCACGTAGGCGCGCGGTGCACGTAGGCGCGCGGTGCACGTAGGCGCGCGGTGCACGTAGGCGCGCGGTACACGTAGGCGCGCGGTGCACGTAGGCGCGCGGTGCACGTAGGCGCGAGGCGCGCGGTGCACGTAGGCGCGCGGTGCACGTAGGCGCGCGGTGCACGTAGGCGCGCGGTGCACGTAGGCGCGCGGTGCACGTAGGCGCGCGGAGCACGTAGGCGCGCGGTGCACGTAGGCGCGCGGTGCACGTAGGCGCGTGGTGCACGTAGGCGAGCGGTGCACGTAGGCGCGCGGTGCACGTAGGCGCGCGGTGCACGTAGGCGCGCGGTGCACGTAGGCGCGCGGTGCACGTAGGCGCGCGGTGCACGTAGGCGCGCGGTGCACGTAGGCCGCGGTGCACGTAGGCGCGCGGTGCACGTAAACGCGCGGTGCACGTAGGCCGCGGTGCACGTAGGCGCGCGGTGCACGTAGGCAGCGGTGCACGTAGGCGCGCGGTGCAGGTAGGCGCGCGGTGCACGTAGGCGCGCGGTGCACGTAGGCGCGCGGTGCACGTAGGCGCGCGGTGCACGTAAGCGCGCGGTGCACGCAGGCGCGCGGTGCACGTAGGCGCGCGGTGCACGTAGGCGCGCGGTGCACGTAGGCACGCGGTGCACGTAGGCACGCGGTGCAGGTAGGCACGCGGTGCACGTAGGCACGCGGTGCACGTAGGCGCGCGGTGCACGTAGGCGCGCCGTGCACGTAGGCGCGCGGTGCACGTAGGCGCGCGGTGCACGTAGGCGCGCGGTGCACGTAGGCGCGCGGTGCACGTAGGCGCGCGGTGCACGTAGGCGCGCGGTGCACGTAGGCGCGCGGTGCACGTAGGCGCGCGGTGCACGTAGGCGCGCGGTGCACGTAGGCGCGCGGTGCACGTAGGCGCGCGGTGCACGTAGGCGCGCGGTGCACGTAGGCGCGCGGTGCACGTAGGCGCGCGGTGCACGTAGGCGCGCGGTGCACGTAGGCGCGCGGTGCACGTAGGCGCGCGGTGCACGTAGGCGCGCGGTGCACGTAGGCGCGAGGCGCGCGGTGCACGTAGGCGCGCGGTGCACGTAGGCGCGCGGTGCACGTAGGCGCGCGGTGCACGTAGGCGCGCGGTGCACGTAGGCGCGCGGTGCACGTAGGCGCGCGGTGCACGTAGGCGCGCGGTGCACGTAGGCGCGCGGTTGCACGTAGGCCGCGGTGCACGTAGGCGCGCGGTGCACGTAAACGCGCGGTGCACGTAGGCCGCGGTGCACGTAGGCGCGCGGTGCACGTAGGCCGCGGTGCACGTAGGCGCGCGGTGCACGTAGGCGCGCGGTGCACGTAGGCGCGCGGTGCACGTAGGCGCGCGGTGCACGTAGGCGCGCGGTGCACGTAGGCGCGCGGTGCACGTAGGCGCGCGGTGCAAGTAGGCGCGCGGTGCACGTAATCGCGCGGTGCACGTAGGCGCGCGGTGCACGTAGGCGCGCGGTGCACGTAGGCGCGCGGTGCACGTAGGCGCGCGGTGCACGTAGGCGCGCGGTGCACGTAGGCGCGCGGTGCACGTAGGCGCGCGGTGCACGTAGGCGCGCGGTGCACGTAGGCGCGCGGTGCACGTAGGCGAGCGGTGCACGTAGGCGCGCGATGCACGTAGGCGCGCGGTGCACGTAGGCGCGCGGTGCACGTAGGCGCGCGGTGCACGTAGGCGCGCGGTGCACGTAGGCGCGCGGTGCACGTAGGCGCGCGGTACACGTAGGCGCGCGGTGCACGTAGGCGCGCGGTGCACGTAGGCGCGAGGCGCGCGGTGCACGTAGGCGCGCGGTGCACGTAGGCGCGCGGTGCACGTAGGCGCGCGGTGCACGTAGGCGCGCGGTGCACGTAGGCGCGCGGTGCACGTAGGCGCGCGGTGCACGTAGGCGCGCGGTGCACGTAGGCGCGTGGTGCACGTAGGCGAGCGGTGCACGTAGGCGCGCGGTGCACGTAGGCGCGCGGTGCACGTAGGCGCGCGGTGCACGTAGGCGCGCGGTGCACGTAGGCGCGCGGTGCACGTAGGCGCGCGGTGCACGTAGGCCGCGGTGCACGTAGGCGCGCGGTGCACGTAAACGCGCGGTGCACGTAGGCCGCGGTGCACGTAGGCGCGCGGTGCACGTAGGCAGCGGTGCACGTAGGCGCGCGGTGCAGGTAGGGCGCGCGGTGCACGTAGGCGCGCGGTGCACGTAGGCGCGCGGTGCACGTAGGCGCGCGGTGCACGTAGGCGCGCGGTGCACGTAGGCGCGCGGTGCACGTAGGCGCGCGGTGCACGTAGGCGCGCGGTGCACGTAGGCGCGCGGTGCACGTAGGCGCGCGGTGCACGTAGGCGCGCGATGCACGTAGGCGCGCGGTGCACGTAGGAGCGCGGTGTACGTAGGCCGCGGTGCACGTGGGCGCGCGGTGCACGTAAACGCGCGGTGCACGTAGGCCGCGGTGCACGTAGGCGCGCGGTGCACGTAGGCCGCGGTGAACGTAGGCGCGCGGTGCACGTAGGCGCGCGGTGCACGTAGGCGCGCGGTGCACGTAGGCGCGCGGTGCACGTAGGCGCGCGGTGCACGTAGGCGCGCGGTGCACGTAGGCGCGCGGTGCACGTAGGCGCGCGGTGCACGTAGGCGCGCGGTGCACGTAGGCGCGAGGCGCGCGGTGCACGTAGGCGCGCGGTGCACGTAGGCGCGCGGAGCACGTAGGCGCGCGGTGCACGTACGCGCGCGGTGCACGTAGGCGCGCGGTGCACGTAGGCGCGCGGTGCACGTAGGCGCGCGGAGCACGTAGGCGCGCGGTGCACGTACGCGCGCGGTGCACGTAGGCGCGCGGTGCACGTAGGCGCGCGGTGCACGTAGGCCGCGGTGCACGTAGGCGCGCGGTGCACGTAAACGCGCGGTGCACGTAAGCCGCGGTGCACGTAGGCGCGCGGTGCCGTAGGCGCGGTGCACGTAGGCGCGCGGTGCACGTAGGCGCGCGGTGCACGTAGGCCGCGGTGCACGTAGGCGCGCGGTGCACGTAGGCGCGCGGTTCACGTAGGCGCGCGGTGCACGTAGGCGCGCGGTGCACGAAGGCGCGCGGTGCACGTAGGCGCGCGGTGCACGTAGGCGCGCGGTGCACGTAGGCGCGCGGTGCACGTAGGCGCGCGGTGCACGTAGGCGCGCGGTGCACGTAGGCGCGCGGTGCACGTAGGCGCGCGGTGCACGTAGGCGAGCGGTGCACGTAGGCGCGCGATGCACGTAGGCGCGCGGTGCACGTAGGCGCGCGGTGCACGTAGGCGCGCGGTGCACGTAGGCGCGCGGTGCACGTAGGCGCGCGGTGCACGTAGGCGCGCGGTACACGTAGGCGCGCGGTGCACGTAGGCGCGCGGTGCACGTAGGCGCGAGGCGCGCGGTGCACGTAGGCGCGCGGTGCACGTAGGCGCGCGGTGCACGTAGGCGCGCGGTGCACGTAGGCGCGCGGTGCACGTAGGCGCGCTGTGCACGTAGGCGCGCGGTGCACGTAGGCGCGCGGTGCACGTAGGCGCGTGGTGCACGTAGGCGAGCGGTGCACGTAGGCGCGCGGTGCACGTAGGCGCGCGGTGCACGTAGGCGCGCGGTGCACGTAGGCGCGCGGTGCACGTAGGCGCGCGGTGCACGTAGGCGCGCGGTGCACGTAGGCCGCGGTGCACGTAGGCGCGCGGTGCACGTAAACGCGCGGTGCACGTAGGCCGCGGTGCACGTAGGCGCGCGGTGCACGTAGGCAGCGGTGCACGTAGGCGCGCGGTGCAGGTAGGCGCGCGGTGCACGTAGGCGCGCGGTGCACGTAGGCGCGCGGTGCACGTAGGCGCGCGGTGCACGTAGGCGCGCGGTGCACGTAGGCGCGCGGTGCACGTAGGCGCGCGGTGCACGTAGGCGCGCGGTGCACGTAGGCGCGCGGTGCACGTAGGCGCGCGATGCACGTAGGCGCGCGGTGCACGTAGGAGCGCGGTGTACGTAGGCCGCGGTGCACGTGGGCGCGCGGTGCACGTAAACGCGCGGTGCACGTAGGCCGCGGTGCACGTAGGCGCGCGGTGCACGTAGGCCGCGGTGAACGTAGGCGCGCGGTGCACGTAGGCGCGCGGTGCACGTAGGCGCGCGGTGCACGTAGGCGCGCGGTGCACGTAGGCGCGCGGTGCACGTAGGCGCGCGGTGCACGTAGGCGCGCGGTGCACGTAGGCGCGCGGTGCACGTAGGCGCGCGGTGCACGTAGGCGCGAGGCGCGCGGTGCACGTAGGCGCGCGGTGCACGTAGGCGCGCGGAGCACGTAGGCGCGCGGTAGCACGTACGCGCGCGGTGCACGTAGGCGCGCGGTGCACGTAGGCGCGCGGTGCACGTAGGCGCGCGGAGCACGTAGGCGCGCGGTGCACGTACGCGCGCGGTGCACGTAGGCGCGCGGTGCACGTAGGCGCGCGGTGCACGTAGGCCGCGGTGCACGTAGGCGCGCGGTGCACGTAAACGCGCGGTGCACGTAAGCCGCGGTGCACGTAGGCGCGCGGTGCACGTAGGCCGCGGTGCACGTAGGCGCGCGGTGCACGTAGGCGCGCGGTGCACGTAGGCCGCGGTGCACGTAGGCGCGCGGTGCACGTAGGCGCGCGGTTCACGTAGGCGCGCGGTGCACGTAGGCGCGCGGTGCACGAAGGCGCGCGGTGCACGTAGGCGCGCGGTGCACGTAGGCGCGCGGTGCACGTAGGCGCGCGGTGCACGTAGGCGCGCGGTGCACGTAGGCGAGAGGCGCGCGGTGCACGTAGGCGCGCGGTGCACGTAGGCGCGCGGTGCACGTAGGCGCGCGGTGCACGTAGGCGCGCGGTGCACGTAGGCGCGCGGTGCACTAGGCGCGCGGTGCACGTAGGCGCGCGGTGCACGTAGGCGCGCGGTGCACGTAGGCGCGCGGTGCACGTAGGCCGCGGTGCACGTAGGCGCGCGGTGCACGTAGGCGCGCGGTGCACGTAGGCGCGCGGTGCACGTAGGCGCGCGGTGCACGTAGGCGCGCGGTGCACGTAGGCGCGCGGTGCACGTAGGCCGCGGTGCACGTAGGCGCGCGGTTGCACGTAGGCGCGCGGTGCACGTAGGCGCGCGGTGCACGTAGGCGCGCGGTGCACGTAGGCACGCGGGTGCACGTAGGCACGCGGTGGCACGTAGGCACGCGGTGCACGTAGGCACGCGGTGCACGTAGGCCGCGGTGCACGTAGGCGCGCGGTGCACGTAGGCCGCGGTGCACGTAGGCGCGCGGTGCACGTAGGCCGCGGTGCACGTAGGCGCGCGGTGCACGTAGGCGCGCGGTGCACGTAGGCCGCGGTGCACGTAGGCGCGCGGTGCACGTAGGCGCGCGGTGCACGTAGGCGCGAGGCGCGCGGTGCACGTAGGCGGCGCGGTGCACGTAGGCGCGCGGTGCACGTAGGCGCGCGGTTGCACGTAGGCGCGCGGTGCACGGAGGCGCGCGATGCACGTAGGCGCGCGGTGCACGTAGGCCGCGGTGCACGTAGGCGCGCGGTGCACGTAGGCCGCGGTGCACGTAGGCGCGCGGTGCACGTAGGCGCGCGGTGCACGTAGGCGCGCGGGTGCACGTAGGCGCGCGGTGCACGTAGGCGCGCGGTGCACGTAGGCGCGCAGTGCACGTAGGCGCGCGGTTAACGTAGGCGCGCGGTGCACGTAGGCGCGCGGTGCACGTAGGCGCGCGGTGCACGTAGGCGCGCGGTGCACGTAGGCGCGAGGCGCGCGGTGCACGTAGGCGCGCGGTGCACGTAGGCGCGCGGTGCACGTAGGCGCGCGGTGCACGTAGGCGCGCGGTGCACGTAGGCGCGCGGTGAACGTAGGCCGCGGTGGACGTAGGCGCGCGGTGCACGTAAAGGCGCGGTGCACGTAGGCCGCCGGTGCACGTAGGCGCGCGGTGCACGTAGGCCGCGGTGCACTTAGGCGCGCGGTGCACGTAGGCGCGCGGTGCACGTAGGCCGCGGTGTACGTAGGCGCGCGGTGCACGTAGGCGCGCGGTGCACGTAGGCACGCGGTGCACGTAGGCACGCGGTGCACGTAGGCACGCGGTGCACGTAGGCACGCGGTGCACGTAGGCACGCGGTGCACGTAGGCACTCGGTGCACGTAGGCACGCGGTGCACGTAGGCGCGCGGTGCACGTAGGCGCGCGGTGCACGTAGGCGCGCGGTGCACGTAGGCGCGAGGCGCGCGGTGCACGTAGGCGCGCGGTGCACGTAGGCGCGCGGTGCACGTAGGCGCGCGGTGCACGTAGGCGCGCGGTGCACGGAGGCGCGCGATGCACGTAGGCGCGCGGTGCACGTAGGCCGCGGTGCACGTAGGCACGCGGTGCACGTAGGCCGCGGTGCACGTAGGCGCGCGGTGCACGTAGGCGCGCGGTGCACGTAGGCCGCGGTGCACGTAGGAGCGCGGTGCACGTAGGCGCGCGGTGCACGTAGGCGCGCGGTGCACGTAGGCGCGCGGTGCACGTAGGCGCGCGGTGCACGTAGGCGCGCGGTGCACGTAGGCGCGCGGTGCACGTAGGCGCGCGGTGCACGGAGGCGCGCGATGCACGTAGGCGCGCGGTGCACGTAGGCCGCGGTGCACGTAGGCACGCGGTGCACGTAGGCCGCGGTGCACGTAGGCGCGCGGTGCACGTAGGCGCGCGGTGCACGTAGGCCGCGGTGCACGTAGGCGCGCGGTGCACGTAGGCGCGCGGTGCACGTAGGCGCGCGGTGCACGTAGGCGCGCGGTGCACGTAGGCGCGCGGTGCACGTAGGCGCGCGGTGCACGTAGGCGCGCGGTGCACGTAGGCGCGCGGTGCACGTAGGCGCGCGGTTAACGTAGGCGCGCGGTTGCACGTAGGCGCGCGGTGCACGTAGGCGCGCGGTGCACGTAGGCGCGCGGTGCACGTAGGCGCGAGGCGCGCGGTGCACGTAGGCGCGCGGTGCACGTAGGCGCGCGGTGCACGTAGGCCGCAGTGGACGTAGGCGCGCGGTGCACGTAAAGGCGCGGTGCACGTAGGCCGCGGTGCACGTAGGCGCGCGGGTGCACGTAGGCCGCGGTGCACGTAGGCGCGCGGTGCACGTAGGCGCGCGGGTGCACGTAGGCCGCGGTGCACGTAGGCGCGCGGTGCACGTAGACGCGCGGTGCACGTAGGCGCGCGGTGCACGTAGGCGCGCGGTGCCGTTGGCGCGCGGTGCACGTAGGCGCGCGGTGCACGTAGGCGCGCGGTGCACGTAGGCGCGCGGTGCACGTAGGCGCGCGGTGCACGTAGGCGCGCGGTGCACGTAGGCGCGCGGTGCAAGTAGGCGCGCGGTGCACGTAGGCGCGCGCTGCACGTAGGCGCGCGGTGCACGTAGCCGCGCGGTGCACGTAGGCGCGCGGTGCACGTATGCGCGCGGTGCACGTAGGCGCGCGGTGCACGTATGCGCGCGGTTGCACGTAGGCGCGCGGTGCACGTAGGCGCGCGCTGCACGTAGGCGCGCGGTGCACGTAGCCGCGCGGGTGCACGTAGGCGCGCGGTGCACGTATGCGCGCGGTGCACGTAGGCGCGCGGTGCACGTAAACGCGCGGTGCACGTAGGCCGCGGTGCACGTAGGCGCGCGGTGCACGTAGGCCGCGGTGCACGTAGGCGCGCGGTAGCACGTAGGCGCGCGGTGCACGTAGGCGCGCGGTGCACGTAGGCGCGCGGTGCACGTAGGCGCGCGGTGCACGTAGGCGCGCGGTGCACGTAGGCGCGCGGTGCAAGTAGGCGCGCGGTGCACGTAATCGCGCGGTGCACGTAGGCGCGCGGTGCACGTAGGCGCGCGGTGCACGTAGGCGCGCGGTGCACGTAGGCGCGCGGTGCACGTAGGCGCGCGGTGCACGTAGGCGCGCGGTGCACGTAGGCGCGCGGTGCACGTAGGCGCGCGGTGCACGTAGGCGCGCGGTGCACGTAGGCGCGCGATGCACGTAGGCGCGCGGTGCACGTAGGCGCGCGGTGCACGTAGGCGCGCGGTGCACGTAGGCGCGCGGTGCACGTAGGCGCGCGGTGCACGTAGGCGCGCGGTGCACGTAGGCGCGCGGTACACGTATGCGCGCGGTGCACGTAGGCGCGCGGTGCACGTAGGGCGCGAGGCGCGCGGTGCACGTAGGCGCGCGGTGCACGTAGGCGCGCGGTGCACGTAGGCCGCGCGGTGCACGTAGGCGCGCGGTGCACGTAGGCGCGCGGTGCACGTAGTCGCGCGGTGCACGTAGGCGCGCGGTGCACGTAGGCGCGTGGTGCACGTAGGCGAGCGGTGCACGTAGGCGCGCGGTGCACGTAGGCGCGCGGTGCACGTAGGCGCGCGGTTGCACGTAGGCGCGCGGTGTGCACGTAGGTGCGCGGTGCACGTAGGCGCGCGGTGCACGTAGGCCGCGGTGCACGTAGGCGCGCGGTGCACGTAAACGCGCGGTGCACGTAGGCCGCGGTGCACGTAGGCGCGCGGTGCACGTAGGCAGCGGTGCACGTAGGCGCGCGGTGCAGGTAGGCGCGCGGTGCACGTAGGCGCGCGGTGCACGTAGGCGCGCGGTGCACGTAGGCGCGCGGTGCACGTAAGACGCGCGGTGCACGCAGGCGCGCGGTGCACGTAGGCGCGCGGTGCACGTAGGCGCGCGGTGCACGTAGGCACGCGGTGCACGTAGGCACGCGGTGCAGGTAGGCACGCGGTGCACGTAGGCACGCGGTGCACGTAGGCGCGCGGTGCACGTAGGCGCGCCGTGCACGTAGGCGCGCGGTGCACGTAGGCGCGCGGTGCACGTAGGCGCGCGGTGCACGTAGGCCGCGCGGTGCACGTAGGCGCGCGGTAGCACGTAGGCGCGCGGTGCACGTAGGCGCGCGGTGCACGTAGGCGCGCGGTGCACGTAGGCGCGAGGTGCACGTAGGCGCGCGGTGCACGTAGGCGCGCGGTGCACGTAGGCGCGCGGTGCACGTAGGCGCGCGGTGCACGTAGGCGCGCCGTGCACGTAGGCGCGCGGTGCACGTAGGCGCGCGGTGCACGTAGGCGCGCGGTGCACGTAGGCGCGCGGGTCACGTAGGCGCGCGGTGCACGTAGGCGCGCGGTGCACGTAGGCGCGCGGTGCACGTAGGCCGCGGTTGCACGTAGGCGCGCGGTGCACGTAGGCGCGCGGTGCACGTAGGCACGCGGTGCACGTAGGCACACGGTGCACGTAGGCACGCGGTGCACGTAGGCACGCGGTGCACGTAGGCACGCGGTGCACGTAGGCACGCGGTGCACGTAGGCCGCGATGCACGTAGGCGCGCGGTGCACGTAGGCGCGCGGTGCACGTAGGCACGCGGTGCACGTAGGCACGCGGTGCACGTAGGCACACGGTGCACGTAGGCACGCGGTGCACGTAGGCACGCGGTGCACGTAGGCACGCGGTGCACGTAGGCACGCGGTGCACGTAGGCACGCGGTGCACGTAGGCGCGCGGTGCACGTAGGCGCGCGGAGCACGTAGGCCGCGGTGCACGTAGGCGCGCGGTGCACGTAGGCGCGCGGTGCACGTAGGCGCGCGGTGCACGTAGGCGCGCGGTGCACGTAGGCGCGAGGCGCGCGGTGCACGTAGGCGCGCGGTGCACGTAGGCGCGCGGTGCACGTAGGCGCGCGGTGCACGTAGGCGCGTGGTGCACGTAGGCGCGCGGTGCACGTAGGCGCGCGGTGCACGTAGGCGCGCGGTGGCACGTAGGCGCGCGGTTCACGTAGGCGCGCGGTGCACGTAGGCGCGCGGTGCACGTAGGCGCGAGGCGCGCGGTGCACGTAGGCGCGCGGTGCACGTAGGCGCGCGGTGCACGTAGGCGCACGGTGCACGTAGGCGCGCGGTGCACGTAGGCGCGCGGTGCACGTAGGCGCGCGGTGCACGTAGGCCGCGGTGCACGTACACGCGCGGTGCACGTAGGCGCGCGGTGCACGTAGGCCGCGGTGCACGTAGGCGCGCGGTGCACGTAGGCGCGCGGTGCACGTAGGCCGCGGTGCACGTAGGCGCGCGGTGCACGTAGGCGCGCGGTGCACGTAGGCGCGCGGTGCACGTAGGCGCGCGGTTGCACTTAGGCGCGCGGTGCACGTAGGCGCGCGGTGCACGTAGGCCGCGGTGCACGTAGGCGCGCGGTGCACGTAAACGCGCGGTGCACGTAGGCCGCGGTGCACGTAGGCGCGCGGTGCACGTAGGCCGCGGTGCACGTAGGCGCGCGGTGCACGTAGGCGCGCGGTGCACGTAGGCGCGCGGTGCACGTAGGCGCGCGGTGCACGTAGGCGCGCGGTGCACGTAGGCGCGCGGTGCACGTAGGCGCGCGGTGCACGTAGGCGCGCGGTGCAAGTAGGCGCGCGGTGCACGTAATCGCGCGGTGCACGTAGGCGCGCGGTGCACGTAGGCGCGCGGTGCACGTAGGCGCGCGGTGCACGTAGGCGCGCGGTGCACGTAGGCGCGCGGTGCACGTAGGCGCGCGGTGCACGTAGGCGCGCGGTGCACGTAGGCGCGCGGTGCACGTAGGCGCGCGGTGCACGTAGGCGCGCGGTGCACGTAGGCACGCGGTGCACGTAGGCGCGCGGTGCACGTAGGCGCGCGTGCACGTAGGCGCGCGGTGCACGTAGGCGCGAGGCGCGCGGTGCACGTAGGCGCGCGGTGCACGTAGGCGCGCGGAGCACGTAGGCGCGCGGTGCACGTAGGCGCGAGGCGCGCGGTGCACGTAGGCGCGCGGTGCACGTAGGCGCGCGGTGCACGTAGGCGCGAGGCGCGCGGTGCACGTAGGCGCGCGGTGCACGTAGGCGCGCGGTGCACGTAGGCGCGCGGTGCACGTAGGCGCGCGGTGCACGTAGGCGCGAGGCGCGCGGTGCCCGTAGGCGCGCGGTGCACGTAGGCGCGCGGAGCACGTAGGCGCGCGGTGCACGTACGCGCGCGGTGCACGTAGGCGCGCGGTGCACGTAGGCGCGCGGTGCACGTAGGCCGCGGTGCACGTAGGCGCGCGGTGCACGTAAACGCGCGGTGCACGTAGGCCGCGGTGCACGTAGGCGCGCGGTGCACGTAGGCCGCGGTGCACGTAGGCGCGCGGTGCACGTAGGCCGCGGTGCACGTAGGCGCGCGGTGCACGTAGGCCGCGGTGCACGTAGGCGCGCGGTGCACGTAGGCGCGCGGTGCACGTAGGCGCGCGGTGCACGTAGGCGCGCGGTGCACGTAGGCGCGCGGTGCACGTAGGCGCGCGGTGCACGTAGGCCGCGGTGCACGTAGGCGCGCGGTGCACGTAAACGCGCGGTGCACGTAGGCCGCGGTGCACGTAGGCGCGCGGTGCACGTAGGCAGCGGTGCACGTAGGCGCGCGGTGCACGTAGGCGCGCGGTGCACGTAGGCGCGCGGTGCACGTAGGCGCGCGGTGCACGTAGGCGCGCGGTGCACGTAGGCGCGCGGTGCACGTAGGCGCGCGGTGCACGTAGGCGCGCGGTGCACGTAGGCGCGCGGTGCACGTAGGCGCGCGGTGCACGTAGGCGCGCGGTGCACGTAGGCGCGCGGTGCACGTAGGCGCGCGGTGCACGTAGGCGCGCGGTGCACGTAGGCGCGCGGTGCACGTAGGCGCGCGGTGCACGTAGGCGCGCGGTGCACGTAGGCTCGCGGTGCACGTAGGCGCGCGGTGCACGTAGGCGCGCGGTGCACGTAGGCGCGCGGCGCACGTAAGGCGCGCGGTGCACGTAGGCGCGCGGTGCACGTAGGCGCGCGGTGCACGTAGGCGCGCGGTGCACGTAGGCGCGAGGCGCGCGGTGCACGTAGGCGCGCGGTGCAGGTAGGCGCGCGGTGCACGTAGGCGCGCGGTGCACGTAGGCGCGCGGTGCACGTAGGCGCGCGGTGCACGTAGGCGCGCGGTGCACGTAGGCCGCGGTGCACGTAGGCGCGCGGTGCACGTAGGCGCGCGGTGCACGTAGGCCGCGGTGCACGTAGGCGCGCGGTGCACGTAGGCACGCGGTGCTGTAGGGACGCGGTATACGTAGGCACGCGGTGCACGTAGGCACGCGGTGCACGTAGGCACGCGGTGCACGTAGGCACGCGGTGCACGTAGGCGCGCGGTGCACGTAGGCGCGCGGTGCACGTAGGCGCGCGGTGCACGTAGGCGCGCGGTGCACGTAGGCGCGCGGTGCACGTAAGCGCGCGGTGCACGTAGGCGCGCGGTGCACGTAGGCGCGCGGTGCACGTAGCGCGCGGTGCACGTGGGCGCGCGGTGCACGTAGGCGCGCGGTGCACGTAGGCGCACGGTGCACGTAGGCGCGCGGTGCACGTAGGCGCGCGGTGCACGTAGGCGCGCGGTGCACGTTGGCGCGCGGTGCACGTAGGAGCGCGGTGCACGTAGGCGCGCAGTGCACGTAGGCGCGAGGCGCGCGGTGCAGGTAGGCGCGCGGTGCACGTAGGCCGCGGTGCACGTAGGCGCGCGGTGCACGTAGGCGCGCGGTGCACGTAGGCCGCGGTGCACGTTGGCGTGCGGTGCACGTAGGCCGCGGTGCACGTAATCGCGCGGTGCACGTAGGCGCGCGGTGCACGTAGGCCGCGGTGCACGTAGGCGCGCGGTGCACGTAGGCGCGCGGTGCACGTAGGCACGCGGTGCACGTAGGGGCGCGGTGCACGTAGGCGCGCGGTGCACGTAGGCGCGCGGTGCACGTAGGCGCGCGGTGCACGTAGGCGCGCGGTGCACGTAGGCGCGAGGCGCGCGGTGCACGTAGGCGCGCGGTGCACGTAGTTGCGGGTCACGTAGGCGCGCGGTGCACGTAGGCGCGCGGTGCACGTAGGCGCGCGGTGCACGTAGGCGCGCGGTGCACGTAGGCGCGCGGTGCACGTAGGCGCGCGGTGCACGTAGGCGCGAGGCGCGCGGTGCACGTAGGCGCGCGGTGCACGTAGTTGCGGGTCACGTAGGCGCGCGGTGCACGTAGGCGCGCGGTGCACGTAGGCGCGCGGTGCACGTAGGCGCGCGGTGCACGTAGGCGCGCGGTGCACGTAGGCGCGCGGTGCACGTATGCGCGCGTGCACGTAGGCGCGCGGTGCACGTAGGCGCGCGGTGCACGTAGGCGCGCGGTGCACGTAGGCGCGCGGTGCACGTAGGCGCGAGGCGCGCGGTGCACGTAGGCGCGCGGTGCACGTAGGCGCGCGGTGCACGTAGGCGCGCGGTGCACGTAGGCGCGCGGTTCACGTAGGCGCGCGGTGCACGTAGGCGCGCGGTGCACGTAGGCGCGAGGCGCGCGGTGCACGTAGGCGCGCGGTGCACGTAGGCGCGCGGTGCACGTAGGCGCACGGTGCACGTAGGCGCGCGGTGCACGTAGGCGCGCGGTGCACGTAGGCGCGCGGTGCACGTAGGCCGCGGTGCACGTACACGCGCGGTGCACGTAGGCGCGCGGTGCACGTAGGCCGCGGTGCACGTAGGCGCGCGGTGCACGTAGGCGCGCGGTGCACGTAGGCCGCGGTGCACGTAGGCGCGCGGTGCACGTAGGCGCGCGGTGCACGTAGGCGCGCGTGCACGTAGGCGCGCGGTGCACTTAGGCGCGCGGTGCACGTAGGCGCGCGGTGCACGTAGGCCGCGGTGCACGTAGGCGCGCGGTGCACGTAAACGCGCGGTGCACGTAGGCCGCGGTGCACGTAGGCGCGCGGTGCACGTAGGCCGCGGTGCACGTAGGCGCGCGGTGCACGTAGGCGCGCGGTGCTCGTAGGCGCGCGGTGCACGTAGGCGCGCGGTGCACGTAGGCGCGCGGTGCACGTAGGCGCGCGGTGCACGTAGGCGCGCGGTGCACGTAGGCGCGCGGTGCAAGTAGGCGCGCGGTGCACGTAATCGCGCGGTGCACGTAGGCGCGCGGTGCACGTAGGCGCGCGGTGCACGTAGGCGCGCGGGTGCACGTAGGCGCGCGGTGCACGTAGGCGCGCGGTGCACGTAGGCGCGCGGTGCACGTAGGCGCGCGGTGCACGTAGGCGCGCGGTGCACGTAGGCGCGCGGTGCACGTAGGCGCGCGGTGCACGTAGGCACGCGGTGCACGTAGGCGCGCGGTGCACGTAGGCGCGCGGTGCACGTAGGCGCGCGGTGCACGTAGGCGCGAGGCGCGCGGTGCACGTAGGCGCGCGGTGCACGTAGGCGCGCGGTGCACGTAGGCGCGCGGTGCACGTAGGCGCGAGGCGCGCGGTGCACGTAGGCGCGCGGTGCACGTAGGCGCGCGGTGCACGTAGGCGCGAGGCGCGCGGTGCACGTAGGCGCGCGGTGCACGTAGGCGCGCGGTGCACGTAGGCGCGCGGTGCACGTAGGCGCGCGATGCACGTAGGCGCGCGGTGCACGTAGGCGCGCGGTGCACGTAGGCCGCGGTGCACGTGGGCGCGCGGTGCACGTAAACGCGCGGTGCACGTAGGCCGCGGTGCACGTAGGCGCGCGGTGCACGTAGGCCGCGGTCAACGTAGGCGCGCGGTGCACGTAGGCGCGCGGTGCACGTAGGCGCGCGGTGCACGTAGGCGCGCGGTGCACGTAGGCGCGCGGTGCACGTAGGCGCGCGGTGCACGTAGGCGCG